>JAKUAJ010000167.1:0-47309 GCA_030562865.1 Kodamaea lidongshanica (nom. inval.)
ACTCACTCACTCACTCACTCACTCACTCACTCACTCACTCACTCACGCACCCACTCACAAACTCACAAACTCACTCACTCACTCACTCACTCACTCACTCACTCACGCACTCATTCACTCACTCACTTACGCAATCACTCACTCACTCACTCACTCACTCACGCACTCACTCACTCACTCACTCACTCACTCACTCGATTGCTTATTCACTCGCTTCGCTCGTTCAATTACTCATTCACTCGCTTCGTTCGTTCAATTACTCATTCACTCGCTACGCTCATACTCGCTACGCTCATACTCGCTACGCTCGTATTCGCTCGTTTGTCACCGTTTATCCCACACTAAACCATATAAACTTTCATCCAAGCAACTTTGTGAAATAAACTATCGGAAATATACACTTTAAAATATAAACCATTTGCGGGGCTTTAAAAAGATTATCCATTTGAAAAACACGCCCCATGATGTAAGGTACAATTGAATACTCCAAGTTGGGACTGGGTAGCCTAAGTGGGCTTTGTTAATGGGGTGCAATATTGAGGCTTGTGTTTGAATGACATTACGGGAATTTCAATTCAAAGCACAAGATCTTATGGATTTAAGGTTTGAACGAAAATTGAAGATTGCTAAGCTAAACTTTAACAACGTGCTTCGTATTTGTGTGGCCCCAGTAAGCCACCAATTGGTTTTCGGAGTTATGGTGGGGGTTTGTTGTGGTATGGGTGTTTGGTGAGTTTCGGGGTGGTGCAGGTGTTTGGCGAGTTCCGAGTTCCTATATTATAATATTTCCATCCTATTCGGCCTATTCGGCCTATTCCGATTACAATATTTCCATCCTATTCGGCCTATTCCGATTACAATATTTCCATCCTATTCGGCCTATTCCGATTATAATATTTCCATCCTATTCGGCCTATTCATATAATATTTCCATCCTATTCGGCCTATTCATATAATATTTCCATCCTATTCTGGCTTCAACATGTGATAGCGATGGTCGGAGAAATTCAATAATAACAGTATGGTGAATCAACCACTCAACTGTTATCAGCTACTCCACAGTCTAGATTGAAAAAAAGCCAACTCAGTAGAGCCAACTCAGTAGAGCCAACTAAGATAAGCCAATCAGTAGAGCCAACTCAGATAAGCCCAAGATAAGCAAACTAAGTTAAACCAACTCCTAAAGATCTATGCAACAGGTGAACATTTTGGCTCCAAACTTCCAGACAACTTCTCATCAAGGCGATTCGAGGCATTCACTCAAAAAAATACAACGGTTAAGAGACCACCCGCCTTTGCTTTTTCATCATCAAAAAGTCGTCAATTATATCTAAGAAACCAGTTCATCTGCTTTGGAACTTTGTATCCCAATCATTTATGCTCGTCATCACCCCATGATCAGGGCTCACAATTTAAGACAAGGTACATATGGCAAAAGGTGAGTTGGTATGCGGTGGATTAACTTGACATACACATACGGCAAGCTGGTACTGAGCTCTGGGAGAAAGAAAAGATATCTAGGTGCACACCCATGTGGTGAGTTGAGAGAGAATGAGTAGTAACGAGGTTATTGATTGATAATCAGATGCATAAGGCTGAACAAAGATCTGTTTAAGGTTTAGCTTAAAAGTGTATAATAAATATCGAGATCATTTATTTATCAACATTTCCATGTGAATTTATATCATCAACTACATTTGTGTCTATGAGGTTGCTGGGTAACGCCAGCAAGAAACAGAAGGATGTGTGAAGCATATCACATGTTAATATTTGGATATAGTCGGAATTAGAGGAAAGCTCCTTGAAAGTGGCTCGATTTTGGTGCAAGTCGGAGTTAACATCAAGCTTGCTATATAATTAATCTCCATGTAAGCTCATCAAGGCTTCAAATTTCAAGGTTTTCAGAAATTAGGGTTTCTGAATCTAAAAAATTATATCGTAAATATGTTGACGAGCGAACGAGCGAACGAGCGAACGAGCGAACGAGCGAAGCGAGTGAGGGAGTGAGTGAGTGAGTGAGTGAGTGAGTGAGTGAGTGAGTGAGTGAGTGAGTGAGTGAGTGAGTGAGTGAGTGAGTGAGTGAGTGAGTGAGTGAGTTTGTGAGTGAGTTTGTGAGTGAGTGAATGAGTTCGTGAGTGAGTTTGTGAGTGAGTTTGTGAGTGAGTTTGTGAGTTCGTTCGTTCGTTCGTTAGTTCGTTCATTCTTCCGTCCGGTCGTTCGTTCGGTCGTTCGTTCGTTCGGTCGTTCGTTCGTTCGTTCGTTAGTTCCGTTCATTCTTCCGTCCGTTCATTCTTCCGTCCGTTCGTTCGTTCATCCGTCCGTTCGTTCGTTCTTCCGTCCGTCCGTTTCGTTCGTCCATTCGTTCATCCGTCCATTCATTCATTCATTCTTCCGTCCATTCGTTCATTCGTTCGTTCCATTATTGCGGTACGGGTCTTTCGAGCTTAGTACATACCCTGAAATCTTTACACTGAGAGTGTACACTTTCGGAATATCCAATAAGCTTAGATTATCTTGAACTATTTGCGATCACTTGCAAACAACTAGACCCTGTAGAACACAAAGGGACATTCACCAGCCACTAGGAAAAAGCTATGAATAGTGAAAAATCTTCCATTATAGGCTGGGTTATGAGTATCTCCAAAGAGTACTGGCTTCAAAACAATTGAATTGTAGGAATATGGGAAGACGAGGATTGCGAGGGGATTGCGAGGACGATTTGGGGGACGATTTGAATGAGCATTTGGAGGACGATTTGAATGAGCATGTTGAGGTGAATTTTGAACCGAATTGTCATTTTGCATAAACTTGTCAGTTCGGAAAGGCATTCAGTTATAACATTTTGATTTGCACAGATTATCAAGCTGATACGATTGAACTTGAACGGCTGATACGATTGAGCTTTGACGGCTCATACGATTCAACTTTGACGGCCATACGATTGAACTTGAACGGCTGATACGATTGAACTTGAACAGCTCATACGATTGAGCTTGAACGGCTCATACAATTGAACTTGAACAGCTAATCTGTTATATTTCAAGATTTTGAAAATTCTTTCCACCTCGTCTAATAAACCAACTCCTTTACATTACGTCCTTTATATTACGTCCTTTATATCACGTCCTTTATATTACTTGCCCAAGTGGTGCAATGTTTATAGAATTCATGTTAGCTTCTAAAGAATTGGTCAGAAATGTACTCACCAGTTAGGCCGAGCCAAATTATTCATCAGTCACCAGATTGTCTTTGCAATAAATCACTCTCTCTATCAACCTTACACCTTCCACCTTGGATCTTTCAATTTGAGCACACAACAAATACAATACTTTCAGCTTCAGCCACACACCGTATCATATTGGTATCAACAAACAATCCGTTTGTGTCATTTCTTGGTTTCAACCAGAGATTGTTATGAGGGTTCCAATACTGTGAAGGAGTGTAATGGAGGTTCAAGTATAATAGTCAAGTATAATGGTCAGTATAATAGTCAGTATAATAGACAGTATAATAGTCAATTACAATAGCCAACTATAATAGTCAAGTATAATACCAATCTGTACACACCTATTTGTGTGAGTACGTACTATCAATATAGCTACACATAATGCTCATGTCAATCACCACACGGGTTCCCACCACATAAATACGAAACATACACCAATGTTTACAAAACAAGTGATGGATATTCACATTTACACATTCAGGTTGTGTGTAATATTGATATGTAGAATATACGTTTGTTTAGAGTATTTATATGTGAAATATACGTTTTATGTAACATATAGGTGATCAGCACGGCATACCGCTAGCATGCATTGTATACATGATATGCAAACTTACGTGAGCACATTATGATTTATGCACCATAGTGCTAGTCCCTATATAAATTGGTGAGAGGTGTACATTGATGTGAGGTGTACATTGATGTGAGGATCATTTTTTGATGTAGAAAGGTTTATGTTATATATGTAAATTTGATGATTTACGAGATGATCATGTAAAGACGGTTGATTGCATAATATACGAATCATTCAAGTGTATTTGGTGGTACTACACAATTATCATGCACCTTGGACATCCATAGTGATTTGTCATGCAGGATAGCCATATCGATTTGTCGTGCAGAACAATCATGTATGGCTGTCCTGCAGCTTGGACATGCCACACTATCAGTCCCAAAGAAGGTATGATAGACGTGATATGCTGAGACTGCATTGTGATATGCAATATGCATTGCAGCATGTATGTTGTTTGAGACGTCATAGGTGGTGCAACAACGAACGAGCGAAGCGAACGAATGAGCGAACGAATGAGCGAACGAATGAGCGAGCGAAGCGAGTGAGTGAGTGAGATTGTGAGTGAGATTGTGAGTGAGATTGTGAGATTGTGAGTGTGTGAGATTGTGAGTGGGTGAGATTGTGAGTGGGTGAGATTGTGAGATTGTGAGTAGGTGAGTGAGTGAGTGAGTGAGTGAGTGAGTGAGTGAGTGAGTGAGTGAGTGAGATTGTGAGATTGTGAGATTGTGAGATTGTGAGTGAGTGAGTTTGTGAGTGAGTGAGTGAGTGGGTGAGTTCGTGAGTGGGTGAGTAGGTGAGTGAGTGAGTGTCTGAGTGAGACTAGAATGCCTAGAATGCCCGGAATGCCTAGAATAGCTATCACTCACAAAATACTCACTCACGAACTCAATACTAAGTCGCTGTCACTCACAAAATACTCACTCAAGAAATCAATACTAAGTCACTGTCTCTTACAAAATATTCACTCACGAACTCAATACTAAGTCACTGTCTCTCACTCACGAACTCAATACTAAGTCGCTGTCTCTTACAAAATATTCACTCACGAACTCAATACTAAGTCACTGTCTCTCACTCACGAACTCACAAATTCGCTTCGCTCATTTGTTTCACTTCGCTCATTTGTTTCACTTCGCTCATTTGTTTCACTTCGCCAGTCTCTCACTCACTCATGTCACTCCTCCTGTAAACTCTACAACACACCCGTGCAATGTTGCATACCAGAGGGAATCCTACATGGAATGGCTATATATAGGATAATGAGAATGCAATATAAAGGATATACATTTTAATACTAGATGTGAATTTCAGATGATTTAAATAATATAATACAATTCAGTGTAATTCAGTGCTTGCTCACTCACACAATCAAACGAGCGAAGTGAGTTTGCCCACTCACACACTCACCCCACTCACTGTCAAACGAGCGAAGTGAGTAACGAGCAAACGAACGAACGAGCGAACGAACGAACGAGCAAACGAACGAACGAGCGAGCGAACGAACGAACGAGCGAAGCGAGTGCGTGTGTGCGACTGTAAGTGAGTGAATGAGTGAGTGCGTGCGAGTGTGAGTGAGTGTGAGTGAGTGAGTGAGTGAGTGAGTGAGTAAGTGAATGAGTGAGTGCGTGTGAGTGAATGAGTGAGTGCGTGTGTGCGATTGTAAGTGAGTGAATGAGTGAGTGCGTGCGAGTGCGTGCGAGTGTCAGTGAGTGTCAGTGAGTTCGTGAGTTTATAAAGTGAGAGTTTAGTTCTTAATGTTTGTGACTTCTGGTAAACTCACAAACTCGCTTCGCTCGTTTGCCCACTAACACACTCACCCCACTCACTGACAAACTCGCTTCGCTTGTTTGTTCTCGCTTCGCTTGTTTGTTCTCGCTTCATTTCGGGCCGAAGCATATGAAATATGTCGTTTTTCCATTATCCGATTCCATAATATTCTTTGAATTATCTAATCCAAATGAAGCTTATCGTAGTTTACTTTCAATGACGCAAAAGCAACAAAATCATAGCCAGTATCAAAGTCATCTCGACTTGAACATTGTTTGCTATCACTCACTCAATACTAAGTCGCTATCACTCACTGAATACTAAGTCGCTATCACTTCCTCACTCACTAACTCACACTCACGCACTCACACTCACTAACTCACACACACGCACTCACACACACGCACTCACTCACTCACGAACTCACTCACTCACTCACTCGCTCGTTTATCAAATGTCAAAGCTCTGCTATCTGAGCTTTATTGGCTTTAGAGGTTTGTTACATTCAATGAGTATATCTTACTTGGACCAGTATGATTAACTCTTGAATACTCACAGACAAAGAAGCGTTCGTTCCTGTTTCGATTTGAGTATGATTATTGATTCAATACTGATTACTATGATTTAGAGGTGGTTCCAATACTTCTATGATGTCAATCTATTTCTTTGATTTAGAGGTGGTTCCTATGATTTCAATCTATTTCTTTGATTTCTTATCTTGGTGTTCGTTGAAAACCAGTATGCTTATTCTGTTAAGGCTGATATTCCTTATATTTGCACCCATATTGTTAAGGTATGGGTTGCATTTTGCGACAAGTGTTATGGTGCGATTTGGGAAATGCTACAGAATTTGAAGAACGAACGAGCGAAGCGAGAAAGTGAGTGAGAGTGATAGTGAGTGTGTATGTATGACTGAGAGTGTGTATGTATGACTGAGAGTGATAGTGAGTGTGTATGTATGACTGAGAGTGTGTATGTATGACTGAGAGTGATAGTGAGTGTGTATGTATGACTGAGAGTGTGTATGTATGACTGAGAGTGTGTATGGAGTATGAGTTGGAATGATTATATTTCATCTATGGTTTATTCTGAATAATAAAAACTTGTGATATAAATTGACTATGTATATTATTGTTGAATGGTTTGCTTAGACACTGATTTTGAAGGTTACATAACAAATTACTTGAAGAATAACTGTGAGTGAGTGAGTGAGTGAGTGAGTGAGTGAGTGAGTGAGTGAGTGGGTGAGTTTCTGTGTTCGTTCGTTCGTTCGTTCGCTCGTTCGTTCGCTCGTTCGTTCGTTAGTGATGGTAGCCATTTAGCCCAATTTATAGCCATTGAGGTTATTTCAAGGGTCCACATTAGGGCACTTCAAAAGTCTACATTAGGGTCAAAGTATTCACTTTTGCAAAGAGTTTCCACTTAGATCAAAACAGTGTATGACAATAGACCTAATGTATGACAATCACCAGCCATCACAATAGACCACACTCTAGATAATTGAATCCAGCTATAACTTACCGTTAATTATTATCACTCCAATTCATTTAAGCAGTTTGACCCATCTTTCAAATCTTTTCTCTTTAGCTAAAGTCTTTTCCTAATAACCTGTTAATACCGCTTGTCAGGCAGAGCTTATAACTTTGGTAACAAACTCGATTCGCTCGTGGTTTTCTTTGTGAATATGCTCAAGTGAGTGAGTAGCGAATTCTTACATACACTCACACAATCGCTCGCACAATCGGTTACTCAATCACTCGCACAATCGGTTACTCAATCAGTTACTCACTCGCACAATCGGTTACTCACTCGCACAATCAGTTACTCACTCGCACAATCAGTTACTCAATCAGTTACTCACTCGCACAATCGGTTACTCACTCGCACAATCAGTTACTCACTCGCACAATCAGTTACTCACTCGCACAATCAGTTACTCACTCGCACAATCGGTCACTCACTCACTCGCTTCGCTCGTTCACTCGTTCACAATCAACTTGTGGCGATTTAAACCAACTAATTGGTTCCAAAAATCACAAAATATCCTCAAAATTGAGCAAATCCTATAAATTATCAACTAGTTTCTTATGGCGAAGCGAGTGAGTGAGTGAGAAGTAAAGTCGATTTCACTGCTCAAGTTCACTACTTTGATAATTTCCATGAATTCATTACGAATAACGATAGCTGAATGTTGATTTGGCTTTGCTTAGGAAATACCAAAGATTATAAATTCAAATGCCAGAGGAGAAGTTATTGACTTGAATACAGTGAGTGAGTGAGTAGGGAAGATGAGTTCGTGAGTGAGTTCGTGAGTTCGTGAGTAGCGAAAATGAGTTCGTTCGTTCATTTGTGATTGAGTGAGTAGCGAAAATGAGTTCGTTCGTGAGTGCATGAGTGAGTGCGTTCGTTCGTTCGTTCGTTCGTTCGTGACTGACTGAGTAACTGAGAGTGTGAGTTAGTTAGTAAGAGTCCGTTCGTTCGTGAGATTGATACTAGATATTATCAAAGTTTATTAAACATTATTAAACATTATTACTAAAGATGACTCCTAAAAACTCACTCATTAAATCTTGTACTTTTCCTCACTCACTCGCTTCGCTCGTTCGTTCGTCTTTTGTTTGCGAAGCGATTACCAGATCGTATAATCTCCTACGAAGCACCACATGAGCAAAAGTCAATTTCTTGTGCTCTAACGCTTAATTATTTGCAGCTCATCCCAAATATTTCTAGCTAATTATAATAGAACTAACCTCTAAAGACCAATAGCCCAAACTCTCAACCTCTCAACTCACGCAACACTCACTTAGCTCGTTCTTCGTCAAGTTCAACAGATTGGGTAACTGAGAATGTGCACAAGCTAGTTATAAAAATCACCTTTATTCTGAAAAAGTATAAAGTTATATAAATTGCAGAGTAGTTTATAATAAGTTTGTACACCTTTGTAGTGCTATTTGTATTCATTACAAGTGTACAGTTTGCAGTACTATTTGTATTCAAAAGTGTAGAACTTTGTAGTGATTCGTATTCGTATAAGTGTACTACTTATAGTATACTCACGAACGAACGAACGAACGAACGCACTCACGCACTCACCAACTCACTCACCAACTCACTCACTCACTCACTCACGCACTTTGTTCGTTCGTTCGCTCGTTCAATTCAAATTAATACTACTGTGATTTTACTGTGATTTGAATATGTTTTCAGTGATCACCACCTTTTATGATCCACATGACAATCAATATTAATTGTCATCTTTTGAGAGATGCTACCTAGATATTCGTATATTCTTCATAGATTAAAATTCTTTGGTGCCTTGTCAAGATGTATGTATCTACATTTATTCTTTGTCATGTCCTGCCTTGTCTTGATTGAAAAATATAATAAATTCACAACCTCAATTAACACTCGTAAAGTATGTATGGTCATCATACATGAAGACCAATATTCAATAATAACTTAAACAATCACACATTAACCCTATCACTCCCTGAGAAATGATTAAACCTAGTGGTGTTCCCGAGGTTTTGATATGGAATGTGCTGGTCAAGTTGATTATCCGACATCGGAGCTACATAACGAGCGAACAAACGAGCGAAGCGAGTGAGTGAGTGAGTGAGTGAGTGTGTAATGAACTCTGAGTTCGTGAGAAGTGAGAAGTGTTTTCGTGAGTGTGTAATGAACTCTGAGTTCGTGAGTAGTGAGTAGTGAGTTCGTGAATTCGTGAGTAAAATCAGTACTAAGTATATACTTTTGGTTTTAATGATTTATGATCTTTTCAATGGTGTTGGAGAGTATGTGGTGGTTGTGGATGATGGGGATAAAGTGTAGCTATAAAATAGGAGTTACCAAATGAACCAAATGAACCAAACGAACCAAATCCACCAAATCCACCAAATGAACCAAGTCAACCAAACGAGCGCTACCAAACGAGCGCTACCAAACCAGCGATACCAAACACACCCTACCAAATACACCCCACCAAATACACCAATACAACCAAACCATAACCACCAAATAGACTATGAGCAAGTCAAATTCAACGCTCCAACAAAATAGCACAATCGCACTCCATATCAATACCACCTATTTCTTATTCGCTCTTGAAGAAACATACTTATGACCTGAAGGTGAATCAAGCTATGATTAAATATATTCAACTTAGTCAATGCATAGCTTAGTAAGGTTCTTTACAATAATTGATTAAAGAGTTGGATTCTCCATATAAAAATACTGTTTCATCATTTGCATAAAACGAGCGGAGCGAGTGAGTGATTATGGTGAGGTGTGAGTGGTTGAGAGTGAGTGCGTGAGTGCGTGGGTGAGTGAGTGAGTGAGTGAGTGCGTGAGTGCGTGGGTGAGTGGGTGAGTGGGTGAGTGGATGAGTACGTGAGTGTGTGCGTGAGTGAGTGCGTGAGTACGTGAGTGAGTGCGTGAGTACGTGAGTGAGTGCGTGAGTGTGTGTGTTCGTTCGTTCGTTCGTTCGTTCGTTCGTTCGTTCGTTCGCTCGTTGTTTCGTGAGAGAATGTTACTTTTGATCACCTTTGAGACTGGCCTTTGATTTTCGCAGCCATGGACAAGATTAACAATAGTGGATGCATCAAGATTTCTATACAGTGATTATATTTTCAAAAACGTTAAAAGTGTAGTTAACAACTAACTTGTTCGCTCGTTCGTTCGCTCGTTACGGGGAAAATGCAACACCAAAGAGCTGATTGCACTCACTGTTTATCCAGTATTCGTGTCGGTACTAAAGTTCCAACTGGACTTGGAAAACCACCATAGTGCTGCTTTCATATCAACCAAAATTCTTGAAATTGGCAACAGTGAGGATGAGAAATGGTTGTGCAAATGTTTGGCCAGCAAGACCAATAAGTGATATCAAAACATCTACGTCATACATGTTGGCATGCAGCACACAAGCGAAGCGAGTTTGTGTGAGTGAGTGAGAACAAACTCTATCAAACTCACTCACGCACTCACTCATCCACTCTCTCACCGCCCGGAAGGTCAATGGATTGCCTAACTATGGTTGTTACTTGAAATTACTATGTAGGAGCTTCTTCTTGAGTGTTTGGACTAATGACATAGTCAGTCAGTCAGTCAGTCAGTCAGTCAGTCAGTCACATTATGGCTGCGAAATTCAACAAATGTCAATGGCTGCGAAGTCAATGGAGAACGTTCAAATCCGAACGAACGGTGAGTGCGTGAGTGCGTGTGTGCGAGTGTGAGTGCGTGAGTGCGTGTGTGCGTGAGAGCGTGAGTGAGTGCGTGAGTGCGTTCATTCGCTCGTTCGTTTGTTCGCTCGCTCGATCGATCGATCGATCGTTCGTTCGTTCGTTCGTTCGTTATTGCGGTACGGTATTTAGAAGTTACTTCCATGTATCATGTCTACCAATGAGAAACTTGACTGCATGCAGTCTTCTTATAATACATCTATAACTAAACTAAAGGTGATTTCTAGCAAATGTTGAGCTTTTCTTTATCCTGCAATCCAGTAAAGTGCAGGCATATTATTGCGAGAGCTCAGATTGACATAGATATTCATAGTGAGTGAGATTTTTATAGACATTCATGTGAGATTTGAGTGACATTCATAGTGAGATTTGAGTGACATTCATAGTGACATAGTGACATGACATAGTGACATGACATAGTGACATAGTGACATAGTGACACAGTGACACGACATAGTGACATGACATAGTGACATAGTGACATAGTGACATAGTGACATGACATAGTGACATGACATAGTGACATGACATAGTGACATGACATAGTGACATGACATAGTGACATGACATAGTGTCATAGTGTCATAGTGTCATTCATAATAACTTGTACTGTTTTTGTCAACCTCTTGTCTCATGACATTCACACATTCATATTAAACAGGCAAATGATTCACACCAGCAACTCTATCAATCACCGGAGCAATCACCGGGTGGTTCAAAAAAGTCCCGATAACAGGAACCGAACGTAAGAACTGTACTATCGTACCAAAGAAATCACCAAACAAGCCCAAAATTCCAAAACTCTCTAATATAAACCCAAAAAATGAGTGCTTGAGCAAGATAAGCACTATACCGGTGACAAAGCATAGCGTTCCCCGGATCTTTTGCGGTCTCGTGAAGAAGGTTACGGTTCTTTGCGGGCCGATAATCAAGACGAGCCCAATGATAAACAAGATGTTTCCCATGGCTAAGAATGCCGAATCGAAAAAGGTCATGATTCCAAAGAGGAAGAAAAATATCCCTCCGGCAGTGAATCCAACCCCGTATTCTATACTGTTAGTTGTGGACAATAGAGGTACTGCACGCCACGGTAGCCTTCAGCTTACCGTACGGTCCAGCTATACGTACTCTGTCTCTGTGATAGCCAAATCATATTGTTTTTTTTTTTGTCTCAAAGCGTGAAGAATGTGATAACCAAGATAAAAGATATGGATACGATGAAAGATACGGATACGATGAAAGATACGGATACGCTTGGAGTATTCAAGAGCAATACAAGTTTTGATGATTGTTGTTTGTTGTCGAGGGTATCAAGGGTTTGTTCATAACTATTAGTGTGTTAGAAGTTTGTTCAAATCATGTGTGATATTCACTATGCGTGATCATTTCGAGCGAGCGAACGACGAGTGAGCGAGCGATGGTTTATATGTAAAGATTTCGCTTTAACGAGCTCACTTTCTCACTCACTCGCTTGTTCGTATATAAAGATTCACTCATTCGCTTGTTCGTATATAAAGATTTCACTCACTTGCTTTGCTCGTTCATATGTAACTTTACTGCTTTTTCGAGATAATGCTGGTTCGTATATAGCTGCCACATGTAGTAGTTATTCAATGTAAAAGTTTAATGACCTTGGACTTTTAAAAGAAAGTCCTATACCCAACCATCACTCACTCACTCACTCACTCGCTTCGCTCGTTCGCTCGTTCGTTCGCACTTGGCTGCAAAACTACCCCCACAACCATGCAATACCCTGGCCCTGACATATTACCCCTCGTACATCTACCATTTCCCTGAAAGCTTTCACCAAATACTACCTTTACACATTTTCTCACGCAAGGTTGATCATCTCACCTGTAGAAATTGAGTAGCCAAGGTATCGAATCAACTTGAAGAACATATGCAGTAAAATGAGTAAAGTCATAGATGTGATGAGTTCATATTCAAACGATACGAATAGTGCTGCGAAGCAGTACTATGAGTAATGTACTATATGAATATGAATAGTGCTGTGAAGCAGTACTATGAGTAATGTACTATATGAATATGAATAGTGCTGTGAAGTAGTACTATGAGTAATGTACTATATGAATATGAATAGTGCTGTGAAGCAGTACTATGAGTAATGTACTATATGAATACGAATATACTGCGAAACAGTACCATAAGAAATGTACTTTCCAAGACAGATAATAAGCCACTAGCTAAAGTATTAGCGTTATTTGACTCGATTATGGTTTTTCATTGGAACAAACGAGTGAGTGTGAACGAACGAAGTGATTTCGGTTGTTCGTTCGTTCGTTCGTTCGTTCGTTCGTGAGTACGAACCGAGCGAGGCATAACAATTGATTTCAAATAAAGAGTAAGTGAGTAGCAAAGTCTTTGAATGAGTACGAACTTTTGAGTGAGTAGCGAATTCGGGTGAATATGAGTTCTTATCTATAGTTTTTATTCTGAATTCAATTATTTGGATGAGTATAATTTCTATAATTTCAATACGAGTTCAATGATTGATTTAATTTAAGGATTTCTAATTGCCTTAATATCAACATCGATATCATCTATTCTGTACAGGGTCTCACTTACGAGCGAGCAAAGTGAGAGTGTGAGAGTGTGAGTGAGTGCGTGAGTGAGTGAGTGCGTGAGTGAGTGAGTGAGTGAGCGAGTGAGTGAGTGAGTGAGAAAGCGACTGATTTCGCTCGTTCGTTCGTTCGCTCACTCGAGCGAATGCCGGTATATTGGTACTTTTACTTTGCCTGGTTAGGACAATTGGGTTCAAACTTATCGTTGGAGATAGTATTCCTGGTTCAAGGCATCTAGTGTTAGGGGAGGGGGTACCCTATAGACACGCCTAGAGCGAACAAGGGAACGAGCGAAGCGTGTGAGTGCGTGAGTTCGTGAGTTCGTGAGTGCGTGAGTCCTTGAGTTCGTTCGTGAGTTCGTTCGTTCGTGAGTTCGTCAGTTCGTGAGTTCGTTCATTCGTGAGTTCGTGAGTGACAATGGGTAACTGAGTGCGAGAGTGATTGAGGTTAGTTCAATTATTGCGGTACGGGTCTTTAGAGGTTAGCATATTCATGACTACAACGACAGTCATGAATAGGAAAGTATGGTAATATAACCTAATATTAACCATATACCACCAACATTAACTAGCAACAAAAGCTTTATTTGGTGATTACTGATTTATGGATTTGGTACATTAGTGTATGGTTTTCAAACCCAAGAGAAGTTGTCGTATTGAAATTGTAATATTGAGATTGTAAAGGTATTGAGAATTAGCATTGATATATGTTGAAATGAAAAGAATTCGTTGCTCCCACCATTATAACTGCTTCTTCGAGATTATGCTAGTTCTTATATACTCACCACATGTACACATGTGGTATTACTCAATGTACATGTGTAACCTCCTTAGTATTGTAGTACCAAGTTACGTTATTTCGGTCGCTCGGTCGCCCACTCGCTCAGAATGAACAGAACAAATGTATTAGTCATATATATAGAGATAGACATGAACCATAATAATATTAATGTTAAATTATACACTAGACTTCTATCACATTATGATACACCAGATTTGATAACTATAATCATATGAGTCGATTCGCTCGGTTCCCATTAATCTTTCAGGTGACACCTTAAAGTCTTGGGCGGTGCCTGGTGATATTGATAGGGATGAAGCTAGCTTTTCAAACGAGATAGCTCCTGTTATGATGGATTAGCTGTTAGTAAGTGTCTACGATAATGATGTACACAGACTTTTGATAAAGAGTATAAAAAATCACCCTATCAAACTACAAGAATGTACAGGGGTTCCTAGATTTACAGACTACTCACTCACATAAATATATTGCCTTCACTCTCAAACGAGCAGAGTAGCTAGGAATCTCATATACATCTTGGCCTATCAACCTGCCTAGGCTGACACACCCACGGTTCAACCATCTTATTCCATTAGTTATAAATCCTGCACACAATCTGGGTTGCAAATCATAAAGGGTACGCATGAGGATTATGTGGAGGTGCCCCAAAGATGAATGTACTATAATCGCAACTATCGAATGATTGTATGGTGTTTAAGTGAACTGGTAATTGAACGATTTGGTGGTGGTAGCGCCATGTGGTGATAGCTGTGCCACGTAACTGGGCCATGTGCTAGTGTAATGAGCTTAAAGATAAACTTAAGGAGCTTACATCCTCATAGTGATCATATTCAATTCACAATAAAAATGAACGTATAATACACCATCAAGTGAATTCGCTACTCACTTGCTCGTTCAGGTTGCTAACAAAAGGAATGTAAAAATTAGAAATCAACACCACGAGAGAGAAGTGTGAGTATAGCGACTAAGTGGCGAGTTGACAAACTTGAAATTTTTACGATTTTGATTTGTTTTAATGTCACTCACACCAGTGTCTGATGGCTGGTGATGATGTCATAAAGCAAAATTCGTCACTCAGTTCACGGAGAGATAACAGATATGAGATTATTGAGTTAATACAAGTAGAGATCATAGAGAGATCATAGAGAGATTATAAAGAGATCATAGAGAGATTATAGTGATTATAGAAATCGTTGAGATTATATTCATCCAGAACATTCAATATTGAATTTATACAACATATTAACAACAGAATTCACTCGAACCAGCGAACGAGCGAACGAGCACACTCACTCACGAACTCACTCACTCAGATTTTACTGCTCACTCACTCACTCACTCAGATTTCACTGCTCACGCACTCACTCAGATTTCACTGCTCACGCGCACACTCACGCACTCACTCACTCACTCAGATTTCACTGCTCACGCACTCACTCACTCACTCACGCACTCACACACTCACTCGCTCGCTTCGCTCGCTCACTCACGCACTCACTCACTCCCTCGGTCGCTTCGCTCGCTCGGTCGCTCGCTCGTTTGCTCGTTTGTTCGCTCATTCGTTCATTCACAGCTTACATGAGAAAATCACCCCCTGGTGAAGACATTCCCCCCCCATCCTATGACGAGGCAATAAGAGCAGACCCCCCCTCCTTACCCCTGCGACCTCCTCAACTTCCCCCAAGACAATCTCACTCACAAAGCTCCAATCAAAGCTCCAATCAATCGCAAAGCACCTACCCACCCCCACCAATCAGAAATTCAAACCTTAATCATACAGATAACACCTCAGGAAATCTCTACACAGCAAACTCCAACCTCCCCTTCCAATACAAAAGAGGCCAGTTCTGCAAAAAGTGCAAAAATACAGGCTTCAAGACTCTGAATGGTAACGCTTGCCGGGACTGCTGGAATGCCAACTACCTCAACCAAAACTCATACAATCCCAACCCCTCCCTCCCCTTCCGGTACCCGCGCAAGTACATTTGTGACAAGTGCCGGAACACTGGAATCAAGTTGAAAAACGGTCTTTCGTGTAAGGACTGCTGGGAGATGTTTGGTCCCACAAACTCTGTCCACACTTTTCATAGCCCCAGTACTAGTCTTGGCCTGTATGTAGACCAATTGTTGGGGGTTGGCTCTACATCTTCAACTTATTACACCCCACAACCAGTCCAGCAACCCTTCTACGGTAATCCCATGGGTGGTCCCATGCCTCCAATGGGACCACCCATGGGCATGGGACCGGGTGCTCCAATGGGACCGGGTGTACCAATGGGCCCCGGCTTCGGATACCTGCCTGTACCAATGAGGGTACTCCCAGGCGACCCCCGACTCGGGGGAGTCATGTGTGGACGATGTCGAGGAAGTGGTCAAGTGAGAGATTTCTTGGATATGGCAATTTGCTCACTGTGCAGTGGCTTGGGAAGAATTGTTTAAACCAACAATTGCACAATAGAAATCCGAAATTGCCAAACTTTATTCCCCGACATGTTGATAATATTCAAATCTAAGGCCATTGTCTGTCACACAAACAAACTAGCTAATTACATGCATCGTCACCAAAGCAAACGCAAGCGAGGCAAAATGTGAAACATTAGCATATGAAGTGAGGCGAATTTCTTTTGCTAGGTGTTGTCTGGGTTTTGATCGCCCTAGTGATTTTCCGGTGATTTTCCGGTGATTGCCCTAGTGATAGTGATTGCCCATGTGCAGTGATTATGCTTTGGTTGATGCATGAAAAAGGGGTGACACTGCAGGGTATATTATGTGCGTCAAAGTGTAACATGAAGTTGGTTTGTTTTAATGTGGCTTCAAGGTTTTAGCCATCACACAAATGAAGTAACTAATTAAGATGAATTAGTGCGTGAAAGATCATGTGGAGCCATTTTATTCAAACCAATCAGTATTGACTTCATGTCACTTGATTGGCCACTTACCAACTGGCAAAGTCACCAATCGTTGACAAAGTCACCTAAAGAATGTTGACAAAACCATTCACAAAATGAAAATCAACTACCCATCAAGTTATTTCTCGGATTCATAATGTTCGAGTGATGCTTTCGTCCGAATCTTCCAAGTTGACATGATGTATGAAATGACATATACACGTGATTTATGAAGCGACCTCACATGATGTATGAATTAACTCTACGCATGATGTATGAACCTCTACGCATGATGTATGAAATGACCTCACATGATGTATGAAACGACCTCACATGAATCCAAAGACTCAATGCCATCAAGAATTTTCACGTTCCCTTTGAACTTTTTTGGCTATTCTGATTATTGTGGTGAACATTCAAGCAGTTGACTGCTCATGCCTTCCAACTCTGTGGCTCAAACAAGAGGCATTGATTATTCAAATACCAAACTATGTAATCATTATTGAATATCTTTGGCTTACAGGCGGTATTACAATCGAAATCTCGAATTCTTATTCAAACGAACGAGCGAAGCGAGTTTGTGCGTGAGTGAGAAGAGATGAAATGAACGAACGAGGGAAGCGAGTGAGTGCGTTAGTGAGTAGAGATGAAATGAACGATCAAAGGGAGTGATAGTAATTGAATCGAGTTCGTGAGTGAGTGGGTTCGTGGGTGAGTTCGTGAGTGAGTTCGTTCGTTAGTTCGTGAGTGGGTTCTTGGGTGAGTTCGTTCGTTCGTTCGTTCGTTCGTTCGTTCGTTCGTTCATTCGTCACTCGTTTCGCACTTTGCCTTCGCTTGTTCGCTTTTTTCACTCGCTACGCTCGTTCTCGCTTCGCACTTTGCCTTCCGTTGTCCCCTTCGTTCACTCGCTACGCTCGTTCTCTCTAAAGACCCGTACCGCAATAATGCAACACTATCTAGCCACTTATTTTATATGAAGAATTCTCTGCAGAATAACGATGTAGTTACCAGATCCAAAACCAGGATAACGCAGTTGTCCTAAGGGGGCTCATGAAGAATAGAAATCACCAGGAGAACAAAAGGGTGAATGCCCCCTTGATTTTGATTTTCCATAAAAGTGTTGCCTATCGATCGTCCCTCGGAATTTGAAGGTGGAGTTGCCAGAAAAGTTACCACAGGGATAATTGGCTTGTGAGAATGTCTTGAAGCGTGTGACTGTTGTGAAGTAGCTGTAGGGTGTGGATGATTTCTTCACTTGGTATCGTGTTGTACTTGGCTTGCAATACGCAGGTAAAGTCAGAGGAACGAACGAACGAACGAGCGAACTGAACGAACGAAGTGAGTGAAATGAGTGAAGTGAGTGAAGTGAGTGAAGTGAAGTGGGTGGAGTAGGCAAAGTAGCTGAAGTGAGTTTCACTCACTCACGAACTCACTCACGAACTCGCTTCGCTCGTTCGTTCGTTTGTTCGTTCGTTCCGAAACATGTACTTGGAACCGTTAAAGACCCGTACCGCAATAATCAAACAAACCTCTAAAGACCAGCTTGAAGTAAGAGTGGATTACTAATATAAAACTAAACATCATCATACGTTCTATAGCAGAATTAAAGACTATCATCAAGGTTCATAATCAAATGGTGATCAAGTAAACTGAGGATCATAAAGTCAGTGCCATGCTCACTCAGTCATTCTGAGCAAAATGTAGAGGTGATTATAAAGGAAAGGGAACGGGTATTCCATACGCATAGTGCCAGTTGTATCCAATAATTGATAATAATAATGTTGTACATGTTTAAATCTAACTTGATAAATTTTCAACCTATTCTACCCAAGTGCTTTTGTTAGAGACGATGATGCAGACGGCGAACGAGCGAAGCGAGTGAGTGATTGGCGAACTCTATGATTTCAATACTATTTTAATATTCATATTTAATGATCAAGATAGTGTTGGGTTTATAGATGTTACTTTGAAATTATAGAAGTCATAGAAGTCATAGAAGTCATAGAAGTCATAATTTCGCTACTCACTCACTCTTTGGTCTTTCCTTCGAATTAGTGAGTGAGTTCGTGAGTAGCGAAATCTTATAATACGAACAAGCGAGTGAGTAGCGAATTCTTTTAATAAGATATGTATGACTTTATGACTTTCATAATTCAATAAGATATCTATGATATCTATGACTTCTACGACTTGATAAGATATCTATGACTTCTATGACTTCTATGACTTAATAAGAGATTACTCACTCGCTTCGAATCATGAAATATTCACCAGCCACAATTACCACAGAAATTGTCATTCTTGTCATACATTAGAAATGATTCTTGAGGTGTTCCCTCAAAAGTGATAAACTTGTATGAACGTTAAATCGCTTGTTAATAATTTGCATAATCATTAACTCGCTCGTCGAGTCCATTCCATTGCAAGTGATAAGTATTCGCTAATCACTGACAAACGAGCGAAGCGAGTTTGTTTGAATCTATCGAATTAATTACCCGTTCACTCATTCACTCACTTTGTTCTCACTCACTCACTCACTCACTCACTCACTCACTCGCTTCGCTCGTTTGCGAGTGTCATCAATGTAGGTTAAAGGATACCATCGGTAAATGTACGAACCAATCGAATTATTTGAACAGATTAGAGCGTGAGCTATTCAAATCACATAACCAACCAACATTTATCCGCTCTTGAGGAAGTTGTTTCTTTTTTGCATCTTATAGCTTTTACGGCTCTCATACGTTTTTCTAGACGTTTGCATCCATTCCAGTCAATATACAAGGAATATCTTTTGCTGGGGACAATAGTTTGTTGCTGCCAAGCTTGAAGCTTACATTATGTCTTGAAGGCTTATCGAAGGCTAGGTTAGGCGTTTGGATATCCACAAACAGAATACAAAGTTTTGAAGCGATCTGAGCGAGTTGAGCGAGTGCCCGAAGGTCTAAAAATTCTAATCAAGATATCCAATTTTCATGGTCCAAAGCTCTGTTCTACACTGTACCTTTTGACAAAAGTCTGTTATTTAAACAGTTTAGCTGGGCCTGAATACACTTCCCGTCTTCTGATGAACCTTTGCGTTGATTACTAGATGCTATGAATTTTTGTTGGCACTGGCATCAGCAGAGTCATTCTGAAATTTACTTACATTTACAAAAGAGTAAATTGCATTACAGGTCAGGAAATTGAGGTTGAAGTGATCATGGGGGAGGCTCTGTTATGGTGGAAAAATATGAGTGAGTTCGCTCGTTCGCTTCAACAAAAACTCAATGATCCAAAAAGAACTGCGCAAACCCGGAATCGAACCGGGGGCCCAACGATGGCAACGTTGGATTTTACCACTAAACCATTTGCGCATTTGTTGAATAATTTATGCCTTCTCTCACCCCGCAATGTATGTGTTTTGTCAAATGTTGTCATGATAATACTGAAATATCATCAAGCTAGCGCTAGCAAATATTCTATAATTATTTGTCCTATTGCACTCTTAACTTCAGGAGTACTCTTCAATTTTTCTCTAATAACAAGATTCTTTGCTTTCTGACCATCGTGTACGCTTCCTTACATTTTCCCTCCTTCATATTCCAGCATTGCTGCTTCCATAGAGCTTTAACACCACCCTAATGTCTCCAGTATCATACAATTTCACCCAAGGTTAACTCACCTTTGAATAAAGATATCAACCAGTGATTCTCTTTATATAAACTTCTCAATTGTACAACTTGCCTTGTGGTATCTTCCTAGACCGTTATTCTATTTGAGGTCTGTATTTCTATTGTCTGAGCATCATTACTTTCCAAACTTGATATGATTCGAGTTATCCTGAATGTACCTCTGACTAAGCACTTGAATTACACGAAGCATGAGATGAATATATTAATCAGTTATGTCATTTACTGGAAGACTCCCTCGTCATTTCAGATTGATTATTTTTTCCAGCCAATTCCCAAGGGTCCCCCCTTGGTGAAATTCTCAACGCTAATACTTTTTTGCACCCAATTCTCAAGGGTCCCCCCTTGGTGAGATTCTCAGCGCTAATACTTTTTTGCAACCAATTCTCAAGGGTCCCCCCTTGGTGAAGTTTAATAAACTTTGAAACATCAGTTTGTTAGTTATTTAGTTAGTTATGTAAATTGTTTGTTATTTGATGAGTTGATGAGTTGGTGAATTTTTAAACATCAGGTGTAGCTGTATACGATTAATGATTAATACTAGGTTAGATTACCATTCTTCAAGTTGTTCATGCCCACTCTTTCCCCCAGTCATCGCACTCGCCACTTTCTCTCTTTGCCATTGTTGGCTGCTATCACAATCTGCAGCTAACTGAACTTAATCAGAAACTTAGGAAATGACTTGGACAATGACTGAGTAGCTTGGTGATTTATCTTGAGTTGAAAAAACAACTCAATCACTCGTTTCGCACTTTCTCCGTTTGTTGGCTTCGCTTGTTCGGTTTTTCGGTTGTTCGCTTGTTTGCTTCATTCACTCGTTTCGCAGTTTGCCTTCTCTTGTTTGCTTCGTTTACTCGCTACGCTCGTAAGCATTATCCAAGTACTATTTGTGAGCAGAGCACAGCACAATAAGCAAACACTCCCCAATGAATTGTAAAGATTTTGGAATCATTCCTTGGATTGAACTTTAAATGGTTGATTCTATCTTGTCGATATCTCGCATACAAGAAACATTTCAACAAAGTGTGATTCCATGTATAAGTCATCGCAAAGTCAAGCCTTCTAAGTGTTATTTTGATTGAAAATTCTAAGCTCTCTTTGAGAGTTTGCTCACCTAGATGGTTAGTTCCATTCTGCTCACCCAGATGATTACTTCCATTCTGCTCACTCAGATGATTACTTCCATCTCTTTGAGAGTTTGCGGTCACTTCCATTCTGCTCTCTTTTCACGTTGCAAGCACCTGGATTTGCGGTACTCACCCGACTGCAAGCTTATTAAATGAAAAGAATGATTCAAAGGTCTTTGCTACTCACGAACGAACTCCTTTGCTACTCACGAACGAACGCCTTTGCTACTCACGAACTAACGCCTTCGCTAATCACGAACGAACCCCTTCGCTAATCACTCAAATTAATAGAATAGATTGATTCCGGCGCACGATTCAAGAAACCCAAATCAACGCAATTGATAAGTAAATATATATTGTTGCAATAGTCAACTTGTCACATCAACTAAGAATGTTTCTAAGAGTATCTTTTGCTAAGAGTGAGTGAGTAAGATTAGGAGTGTATGAGTGAGATTAAGAGTGTATGAGTGAGAAGTGTATGAGTGAGATTAGGAGTGTATGCGTAAGATTAGGTGTGTATGAGTAAGATTAGGAGTGTACGAGTGAGGAGTTTATGAGATTACAATAGTTACTCGCTCCGCTCGTATTCAGTCGTTCGTTAATTTTGGTGTTCCACTTCTTTAATACACCTCGAACCATTCTATTCTCTAAACTCTCGCCAGCTCCGCAAATATTCCTTGCAAACCTCCCAAAATATTCTCATAAACACAAACGGATTCAAGGCTTTTCTCATCCTTACCTTTAAATTATAAGGCGTAAGGAACCCTTTCACTCTGTACACTACAACCAATGGTGGTTTTTAGTTAAGAAGTGTATGTTGAGAATATGTTGAGAAGTGTATGTTGAGAAGTGTATATTGAGAAGTGTATGTTGAGAAGTGTATATTGAGAAGTGTATATTGAGAAGTGTATGTTGAGAATATTACACGTTACGATAGTACATTGATTTGTAAAAGTATCTCAACAGCTTATTCCATCTGAATTATACATATACATCTAATCTTCCCCTAGTTCACTCGCACGAAAATAGACACATTGGGAATAAATTGCAACCATTTTTCCGTTCACTTGTTCATATTCAATTATTGATTTGTATTCCTGAAGCAATCCTTCCACTCATAACTCAATAGTTCTCACCCCAGCACATAACAGACTTTACATCTCAGATTTCACTACTCACTCAGATTTCACTACTCACTCAGCGTTCACTACTCACTCAGATATCACTACTCACTCAGCGTTCACTACTCACTCAGATTTCACTACTCACTCAGACTTCACTACTCATTCAGATTGCACTACTCACTCTCTTACTCACTCACTCACTACACTTGTTCAATACTCAAAACGTTACATCTCACAATTCATTGATATTTTTCATTTATACATTCAAATTATCTGTCAAGCTCGATATTTACAAATTCATATTTTCAACAAATTCACCAATCACGAACGAACGAACGAACGAACTCATTAATCACTCGCTCACTCACTCATTCACTCACTCACTCACTCACTCGCTTCGCTCATTTCGCTCGCTTCGCTCGTTCACTTAAAATTCGATGGATACTTATACCCAGTCAACTCGTAAAAATTCTCCTTAATGGCTCTGATCGATACAAATCTGGACAAAATATTACCAGAACCCGCCTTGTCATTGGTTCCGGATGATCTTGCACCTCCGAACCATTGTTGGCCAACGACGGCTCCGGTGGACTTGTCGTTGATGTAAAAGTTACCTGCTGCGTATCTCAACTTCTCCTCCGCCAATCTCACGGCTGCACGGTCGCTGGCAAACACGGATCCGGTCAAGCCGTAGTGCGAAACCAGGTCGATGGATTCCATGATTTCACTGTATTGGGCGTCCGGGTATACATATGCGGTCAAGATAGGTCCGAAGAACTCTGTACTCAAGTATGCGTGGTTTGGGTTGGTTGTTTCAATCAAGGTTGGTTGGACATAGAATCCATTCTCCTTACTGTAGGTACCTCCACACACGATTTTCAATTCAGGGTCATGCTTGGCATGGTCAATGGCAGAGGCCAACTTGTCAAAGGAGGCTTCGTGGATCACGGGACCCATGAACGAGGTCAAAGACTCAGGAGATGAGGTGTCGGCCATTGGAATGGTTTGGATGTTTTCGGTAAGAATACGTTTGAATTCAGGCCATACCGACTCGGCCACATAGAGTCTGGATGTAGCTGAGCACTTTTGGCCTTGGTATTCAAAGGCACCTCTCAAGGTGGATAACGCAGCATGCTCCACGGATGCACTGCTATGAATCAAATGGAAGTTCTTACCTCCGGTTTCTCCAACGATACGAGGGAAGTCACGGTACGTGTTGTTCACCACTCCTTGAGAAATGGACCCATACAACTTCTTGAAAACATCGGTGGACCCGGTAAAATGCAAGGCACTGAAATCACTATCTTCCAATACCGTCTTGGTAACCATGGATGGCTCTCCAGGCACAAAGTTGATCACACCGGCAGGTAAACCGGCCTCCTCTAAAATGGTCAAAAGGACATAGTTGGAGAGTGCAGCCGTGGCTGAGGGCTTCCAAACAACAGTGTTTCCCATCAAGGCAGGTGCACCAACCAAGTTTGCAGCTATGGCAGTGAAGTTAAAAGGGGTCACGGCATACACAAACCCTTCCAAAGGCCTGTACTCGGCCCTGTTCCAAATACCGGGGGAGGACTCCACGGGTTGTTGATGATATAATTCTTCAGCATACTTGACATTAAACTTGAAAAAGTCAATCAATTCGGCAGCGGTATCGATTTCGGCCTGGTACACGTTTTTCCCCTGTCCAAGCATAGTTGTAGCCAACATATCATATCTATACTTTGTGGAGATCAAGTCAGCAGCCTTCAAGAAGACAGCAGCCCTATCGATCCATGGGGTGGCTGCCCACATAGCCTTGGCAGCTTTGGCAGCGGCAATGGCCTCCTTTACGTCCGCCTCATATGCCTGGGAAACATTGGCCAAGTTTTGGGAGTGGTTTGCAGGGTTGATATGAGGAAGGGTAGACTTTCTTTGTATTCGGCGACCCCCAATAACCAAAGGAATATCAAGGGGTGTCTCGGTGAACTTGGCAATGGACTTTTTCAACAAGTCCCAATCTCTTTGATCCTTAATACCAAAATCACGAACCAACTCGTTGGTGATTGTTGGGGGGACCGCAGGATGTGCCAATTGTGAGGCATACCTGGCGGGGAGTTGGATTGATCTGAAGTTTCTGCTAGCAACTCGAGCTACGTGTCTGGATGTGGCTCTTAACATTTGGTGATTTTTACAGCAATTGAGAGGATTTATATAGAATTTTTTTCTGGGGTTGGAGGGGAATGCGAGGAAGGGCATGGCGAGGAAGGGAAGTCTCAAGCGAGGGAGCGAAGAGAAGCAAAGAGAAGCGAACGAGCGAAGAGAAGCGAACGAGCGAAGCGAGTTTGCTTCTCTTTTTTTGATTTTTATGATGTCAATAGTAATGTGATCCTCTATGGCCTCAATAGTATTATGATCTATATGATCTCACTACTACTCGTATGATCTATATCACCTCACTACTACTCGTCTGATCTATATGATCTCACTACTACTCGTATGATCTCTATACTCTCTAACATTACTATTCTCTTTAAAAACCAGTTCACCAACGTCGTGAGGATTTTTCTATGGGTATTGGCGGTGTGGCATATCATTAAATAAATCATTTATAGTTGTGATTACGTTTATTTGTGATGTACATTGGAGATAGGTGGTTGACCCGTCGCAATGACAAACTACACTAGAAAAATTGTACATGCTAACATCCACTCTCAAAAGTGTCTGGCCCACTGGTGTGTAAACCACGCTTTTTTCGATCGTGTATAACTGGCCCGCTGGTGTATCTCTGGCCCGCTGTTGTGTAAAACACCCTCGCTTCGCTCGTGTGTTTTACCCGCTCGTGTGTTTAACCCACTCGTGTGGTCACTTCTCCACCATCTCCTCTATTCTCTTACTCAAACTATCAATCTTATCATCAATAACCCGTCTATTATTGTCAAAATTACGCTCATACTCCTTGAGATTGCCATTAAGCGTCGAAATTGACTGGTCCCATTTGGATATCGAGTCATCCATTTCTCTCAACACCTCATCCAAGTTATTCACCACGCTCACACAGTTGGAGATATCTGCATGTACAGTGTTCAAAGTCTTGAGTCGTTTGATGATGGATGGTACTATTGTGTTTGCCGATTCGAATGCCGGTATCCTGGAATAGAGCTCATCAATCTTTGCCCGATGATGAGATTCCGATATTTTAGCTGAAGGTGGGGAGTCGTCGGTGATGTCAAAGATTCGTCTATTGGCCATTATACGTTCGGTTTCCGAGTTCAATTGAGAGATTTCATCTTTGATTTTGTTCAAAGGGTATTCCGGGTTGTGAATTATATTGATTTTACGCTTCAAGTCGTTAACACGGCCCGTCACGTTGGTACCACCCTCGATATCCACACTGTCCAAGCCCCCGAGAGAGTTTTCGATTCGGTGGATACGAGATTCCATCTCCAAGATCTCCGCCGTATTCACCAAATCATGTTCACTTATGGGAAGTGCTTCAATGGGCGTACTGAACAAGGGCTCATTAAATAGTTTATCAAGTCTTTGAGTATAGGTATCTAAGTCACTTTTCTGACCCTTTTGTAATCCTTCCAAAACGGTAACCAAAGTGTCCGTTTTTGACTTTAAAGGTCCTTGATCTTCTTCACCCTGTATCATCTGTATCTCTTCCAATTCCCGGGCTATGCGTGTCAACCTTTGCTCTACCGTCTCCTGAACCTGACTGACTCGGTAGCCGCCTTTTCCCAAGACTGGATTCCTCACCAGTCCCAGAAAGTCCACCAAATCAATGTCCCCAATCACAACGTCATTGGCAAACCTGTTGCGAATGCTTCTTTGATCTAATGTGTTGTAGGTGACGTACTCTTCTTCCGATGCGTCAATCTTTTCCAGTGTATTGAACACGTTCAAATTGCTTTCCACGTCGGACGTTTCAAACAAGTCCTGTCCTTCATGATCGATATCGGGAAGTCCGATGTACTTTTCCATTGGTGTTGACGAGCGAACAAACGAGCACACTAACGAGCACACTAACGAGCACACTAACGAACGTAGTGAGTTAGTGCGTGAGTTAGTGTGTGAGTGTGTGTGAGTGCGAGAGTTCGCGAGGTAGTGCATGAGTTGGTGAGAAACATAGTGAGAGAGTGTTGGTGAGAGAAATAGAGTGTTGATGAAATAGACAGTAAGTTAGTGCGTTAGTTATTGCCTTAGTTCGCGAGGTAGTCCGTGAGTTAGTGAGAAAAATAAAGTGTTTGTGAGAGATAGTTCGTTAATGTGCTCGTTACTGCGTAAAAAGAGTTGGTGAGACAATTCTTGTGTTGGACAATTCTTGTGCTGAACAATTCTGTTGGTTCTATTGTTGCGCTACGGGTCAAGTTCTATTGTGGGACTTTGTGAGTGACTTCAGTTCTCTTGACCAAATATCTCGCCTAATCTCCTAGCATATATTACAAAAATCGAATACAAATGTGAGATTTAAACAGTAGGAGTAGGTGTTGCTTATTAGCTGCCTCACAAAATCGTCGCTATTTGATCGGTATTAGCCTCACAAATCTGTACTATTTGATTGGACACGTTTTCTAATTCACACACCATCAGGAGAATGGTCAATTCGACCTAACCATCTGATGAGCATTTATGGACATGAAAAATGTCTATTCTAGATGACACACTAGTATTACTTTGCAACCGTTTGATGAGTGCGAGTGCGTGGGTGCGAGTGAGTGAGACCAGTACGACAATTCTACGAGCGATGCGAGTGATTAACCAATAAATAACCAAGTGAGAGTCATCATCTTCTCTGGAAAGTGGCTTTTACCAATAGGGTGTGAGTTCATGGAAATACCTGCAATGTCTAATTGGACTTTACTCGGGAATTCAACTTTCGAGATTATGATTGTTTGGTTCAATTCAGTGGTGATAACATCATCCCACCATATGTATGAAACTTGGGGTGGTTAGCTCATCTTCATGACTTTGTGCAGGATTGAATGATGACGGACCAAGAAGAAGATTGTTTTAGAGCAAGAACAAGAGATAAATGATACTGGAATCATCATGGTTACATTTTATCAGATACATTATCAATTTAATCACTGAAAAGTCATTATTGAAACTCTCTATATATTGATTGTATTAACATGGCTGATGTCATGAGTCACTGTATGGTCTGCCATTAGCTTATGTCTCAGGACAATCAAAGGCACCACCTCGAGCTAACCGTGGGAAAACAGTCTGATCTGAATTTTGTCCATTGAGGACTTGACGTTGCAATGTTTTACTATAAGCACTGTATAAGCTTCATATTATAAGGGACACCATCAGATGGTTCCATGTCCTAAATTTCTTGAGCCACCCAAAAGAATGCAACAGGGAGCATTAAGACGTTGATATCTTGGACGTGTACGTTTGATTGTGATAATTTGACAATTTCTAAGCAACAATTTGAAACCAAGCGATTGTCATGTGAGTGAGTGAGTGAGTGTGACTCTCATTCAATAGAATTTAGTCACTGATTCGTTGGTATTGATTTGCTACCACTTACTCACGAACGAACGAACGAACTCACGCACTCACTCACGAACTCACTAAGTTGTGTGCAGGAGTGGTTGAAGAAGGTTGCATCAAGAGCTTGTAGAATGAAAGAAATGATGGGATAACTGATCCTTAAGCAAGCTTACTGATGATTGAATTTCCTAAACGTCAAGATACATAAGTTCTATACCTAAACATAACAAGTATAATAGACATCTATACGCTAACATACCCACCCATAACAAGTAAACGGATAATCAAACTATGATAAAATTGAGCCAACCAATATGTTACTGTTTTGACGGCAAATTTGGTTCCTCTAAATGCTAAACGCTTACAAAAACCATCTTGTGTAATAATTATCAGGTTTAGTATAGCACCTAGCCAAACGTATGTCTTGTGTCAATCTAATTTTTTGGCCATATATCAATTTACTCCTCACCCGTGTTGGCCTGCGCTCGATTTTCGAATTCGATACTCACTCAGCACTATTCATATAATATAAAACTTATAGTACTGCGAAGCAGTAAGAAAATGGGCCTGGCCGCCACCGCATTGCAATGTGATTCCGTGTAAAGATAATCCTTTGCATACGACTGACTTGCACAACGGAGTATAGTACTGCAAAGCAGTACCATTTCACAGCACTATTCATACACTATATACTTATACTACTGCTTCGCAGCACTCTTGCTTTGCTCGTTCTTAAAGGAATGAATGTGTCGTTTGAATGATTTATTTAAATGATATTGTTGTGTTTCGGAGTCCCAAATACCTAACAGATATCACCAAACAAACCATCGAATGAATCCATATAAATCACCAAATTAGTGTAGTTTTTGTCAAATCAGCGAGCAAAGTGAGTGAGATTGTCAGTTTGAGCGATCAAGATGGTTCTTGCTTTGGTCTGGTGGATATTTGCAGTACATTCAACTTCAACAATTTCCGATATAGTGTAACGGCTAGCACGGTTCGCTTTCACCGAGCAAACCCGGGTTCGACTCCCGGTATCGGAATTCTTTTTTACAGAGCAGCGAGTTGCAGTGTGTTTGACATACCCAGGGCCATTGCTTGCCTTATGAACTTGGCAATGCTACTGCTTTGTTTTGCATGCACGGCAGTTGACTTCTGCCAAAACACAGATCATGCTTAATTTGCTTCAAATACCATTTGTTTATGTAAAGGATTAGAATACACCTCTTGGCTCATGTAACCAACGTGCTTTGTTTTTGTTAGGAGCATTTGAGTGTTTTCGAGGTGAAATGGCTAAAAAGAGTATTTGTACGTAATACACACATATTATAGGACAAGTTGATCTTCACGAGACAAGCTGATTAGTATACATAAACACCTTCAGCAACAGAATACACGTCATAGTAAAATTCAAAAATACCAATAGAGTCGGATCATACGAGTTGGTGCAATATGGCTGCAAAAAAGCAGCCACTTGAGAATTCGTTTGGGCAAATTTGGATGGACGATTCTACGCAGTTACTGTCTAAAGGATTACGAAACATTATCTAGAGTTAGAGACTTGGACTTTAATTGTGATAGCGTAGAGATAGGTTTATTGGATGGTCATCTAGTCACATAGTCTTGTAGTCGTATACATAGAATATCCATAGTATATACATAGCTATACATGTATTTATATTCATAGTGTAATGATAGCATAATAAAATTTAATAATCTACATTCATAGTCATACACATATTCTCAGTACATTCATTGTCACACACAGCTTCATTGCACATCAACCAACCTTTGAAGACCTAAAATTGACCTTCACTTGGCGAGTGGCATTTTTTCAAAGGGCCTTTCTTAGTGTTTGAAAGGCTTCAGATTTCATCAAAAGGGTCCTTGTGGTCATGATATTAATTAGTATCCGTTCAACACAATACTCAAATCAGAAGCAACTTATTCCGCTCGTTCTGTTGAATCTTAGGAAGAATTAGACTGATCGCTTACAATCTAGATTAAGGCCAATTTCTAAAGACCAATCTCTTGCTTAGTTTGCAAGTTTGTAAGTTTGAAGCTAAGTTGATGATAGATGATACTAAAGTACTTGACAGAGTATGTCTTTAAATGATTAGATGGCTTTAAATTGCGATAGAGTATTTCAGATGTTTATAGAATATTGGTAAAATATTGAAAAAATGCAATGACAGAAGACGATATTGTGAGTGGAGGATTGACGAAACTATAACATATTGTTCAAAACTGTATATACATTAAAAGAGACCATCATAATCAATATTAAGATTAATTAATTGGAAAAGACCAATTAGTCCTTGCAAAGAATCAACCGCGGAGGCGGAACCCACCAAAGACTTGTACCACAATAATGTAACAAATCAACTAACACACCACTCGCTGCTGCACAAACCAAAAGTATAGTTCACATACTAAAGATCACAAGTACATGTCGCTCTTTAAGTTTGAGTCAGTTCTAGCCTGTTCAATTGAATGTAATCATGAGCGAATGAAGAGGTTGGTGGTACTAATATAGGGTGCGATTGGTATTTTCTTGGTAGTTTATATGGGGGGTTTTACTTGGTAGTGTTCATCGGGTGACATTCATTGCCATTCCATTTGGTAACCTTCATGTGGGTATTCCTTTTTGGTAGGGCTCTTTTGATAGCATTGACACATTCTCCACTATCAATAAGTACGAGCTGAACGAATAGTGCTGCGAAGCAGTACTATGAGTGCTTGATACTCACGAATGAACGAACGAACGAGCGAACTCGCACTCACATACCTTCACTCGCTTTGTTCGTTCACACACACACACACTCACACACTCACACACACACACTCACTCACACTCACTTTGTTCGTTCACACGCATTCTCTTCTTATTATTACAACTCAAAATATCACATTTAAACTGCTCAGTTCTTTACAATTGATCATATCTGCCACTTTTATACTTTTCCTATTGTTCATTTTAGAATATTCACTCCATAGGTTGAATAACTAGCTTTGGTTTTGAATATTCTATGTTCATTGCAGAACACTATTGATGGATGATGCGACTGAAGAACAATAGGTGATCTTCACGATATAAACGCAAAACCAAAGTACACTCTAACGTGTTCAACTCATATGATAAATGCGTGCTAAAAGACTCTCCAAGTAATTGCCAATTACCCGCTAAACTATACGATTGATACAATGTAATATATACAAACCATTCATGAATATAATCCTATTTTTTATGCTAATTAAAAAAATCATAACTTGTCAGTATCATAAATCGTCTAAACACTGTAATGGAATTAATCCTTTAGGATCACAAAAACCTTATATCACAGTACAAAGTATTCGCTAAACGCTCACTTTCATCTAGGTAGGACTTGCCCTATGAAAATGATCTCAGAGTAGGCTAAGTAATTCACCAGTTCCTAATAGGCCAAGCCAAATAATTCATCAGTCCGTTGAACTGAGGGGTCCAGCGATAGCTCCCCGGAACCTTATACGAGTAATAAGCATAAAAAATGCCATAAAATGCCATGTACCAAATCTACCCCCACTACACCCGCACCTAAAGTTTTATCCTTGCTCAATTCCGGTGCTGTAATTTACTGATTCATATGTATTGAATAATGCAGTGTAAATTGTGTGATGGTAATGACGGTGAAGTTTATGCGGAAAAGACAATAATCATAAAAGATGAAATTTGTTAAGGGACAGGCAAGTTGGAATTGACCGAAATTGTTCGGAATGACCGAAATTGATTAGTGATCAGAAATCATCAGAATTAACCAAAATTAAGCAAAATTGCCAAAATCACAGTACTCCTTTGTAGGACTACTCGCAATTCTCATTGCAACGAAGGAGCACTGATTGCAATTCCCCTTTGTCGCACAACTACTCGTAGTGCACTTCGTCGCACAACTACTCATAGTGCTCCTTCGTAGTGCCCCTTCGTCACAAAACTACTCATAGTGCTCCTTCGTCGCACTATTCGCCTATTTTGTCACAATCTGCACAACATCCTCATCATTAACAAAATGAGTCAATCCACACTTTTGAGGAGAATGCTTGGAACTACTACCCCAAACCAACGCATACTTAAACTGATTCTTCATGTCCCTGTGAATAGCATCACAAACCTCCAGGATGGTGGAGTTTCCTCTAACAACCATAGGCTCATCAAACTTAGGTGCAATGCCTCTTCTCTTTGTGTATAAACGCAACAAGTCCAATTTTCTCCAAATCTCCTCTTTCAAGTCATCTATTCCCAAGTCCATTTCACAGGACATCACCACTGTGTTTGGTTCTCTTGCCAATCTGTCGCACTCTTCCAAGGACACGGCGTCGATCTTGTTGTAAACGTACAAGCACTTGATGTATGCAATGTGCTGTTCGTTAATCACATCGATAAAGTCGTCGATGGTGACGTTTTCGTCCTTGATGAGTACGTCGGCATTGTGAATTCTGTAGTCTTTCAATAATGCAGCAATGAGCTTCTCATTCAAATATTTGGGAGGGGATATCGAGTTCATTTTCACTCCTCCCGTCTTCTTCAACCGGAGTGAGATGTTTGGTCTTTCTTTGTTTAGCCTGATACCCATCAGTTCCAATTCCCCTTCCAAGATCTGTCTTTGGTCACCACCTTTAGTTGCGTCTAGGACCATCATGATCAAGTCCGAGGTTTTGGAAACGGCAATCACCTGTCTACCTCTCCCCTTACCTTGGGCAGCTGCCTTTATAATCCCTGGTAAATCCACAATTTGAACTTCGGCTCCATTGTACTCCAAGATCCCTCCAACGGAGGTCAATGTGGTAAATTCATAATTGGCTGCCTCCGACTTTGTGTTGGTGACTTTGTTTAAAAATGACGACTTACCAACCGATGGGAACCCAATTAAGGATACTCTTGCATCTCCGGCCTTGGCCACTTCGAACCCTTGCCCTCCACCAGAGCTTCCCTGTCCTGGTTGAGGCTCAAGCAACTCACGCCTGTACCGGGCCAACTTTCCCTTCAAAAGACCAATGTGGTACTCAGTGGCCTTGTTCTTCTGCGTACGCGACAACTCCTCCTGGATTTGGGCTATCTTTTCAGTGATTCCCATGATTGATTGAACGGTGAAGTCAGTATACCAAAAAAAAAGAAAATTTTGAGAAGCAAATTTCAAAAAAAGTTTGATAGTGGAACAGTGAAAGATGCCCAAAAGTGATAGAAGAGGTAACGGTGCAGCCATCGAGGTTGCCGGAATTCTCGGAGGAGGTGCTTCCAAATTGAAGAAGAAAATCAGAGACATTGAAAGATTATTAAAGAAAGATTCCATCCCGGCTACAGTCAGAACAGATAACGAGAGAGCCTTAAAGGCCTTGAAAGTGGATCTTCAAAACGCCCAACACAACCTTAAAGCACAGAAGAATGCCCTGAAGTATCATATGGTGAGGTTCTTTGAGAAGAAAAAGGCCATCCGTAGATTGAAACAGGCCAAGAAACTGCTCGATGAGATCTCGGAATCGCAAGTATGTAAGGACATCAAGAAGCAAAGAAAGGTGGTGAGACACTGTGAAATCGATTTGGTGTACGTGATCATGTTCCCCAAGCACGAAAAGTACGTGGCGTTGTTTCCAAACGAGAGCCTGCCCCCCGTGGATGAGGCTGCCAAGAAGGGATTGCAGGCTACCCAAGATCGTAAAGCCATGTTCAGAAAGGAATGCGAGTTGATGATTGAGCAGGAGCGTTTGCCGTTTTCCTTGGAAGATGCTGCTGCTGGCAAGACGGTGGTGTTTAACGAGAATTACTATGCCGGTCCTCAACAGACTGAGATTGATGCTCCACAAGAAAAGATGGGTGATGATGATGATTTCTTTGAATAAGAGGGATGATTACCATGACCATGAGATGACGTTTATCTATCATGTCTAGTTATCTTGACATGATCATCTTGACATATCTGGCTATTATACATCGTTACAACACCTCGTTCACTCGCTTCCATTACATACATATTTAAAATCATGGTTCAACCACAGCATATATATCAATTTAATAGATTTAACATACCAGCAATGCGCGAACGAGCGGAGCGAGTTCGTTCGTTCGTTCGCTCTTTCGTTCGCTCTTTCGTTCTTTCGTTCTTTCTTTCGTTCGTTCGTGAGTAGCAATTTTGATCCGAACCATCGCTTGCTCACGCACTCACTCACGCATTTACGCACTCACGCTTCCTTTGGAATTTTGGTGAATCTTTGGCAGTCACTCACTCGCTACGCTCGTTTGTTGTTCATCACTCTCACTCACGCACTCACTCATAGTATTCGACTCATATTTGGATCATAAAAAATCGCTACACACTCACACACTCGCTTCGCTCGTTTGTTCGTGTCCAAGGACGCTTACTCAGGTTCAAAGGATTCGATAATCACACAAATTCACTAATCATTCACTCACTCGCTTTGCTCGTCTTTCGTACTCATCCAGTGTTAACATTTTGGCTCTGTACGTAGCTCGAACGGGGTGAGTGAATAGCCAATTCATAATCAGTTGGACTGAGTGAGATTGGGTGCGAATTTCGCACACTTTTGAGTAAAGTGCGAGTAATCTGAATGACTATGATCAGAAGAGCCTCATACAAGAAATCACTCGCTTCGCTCATGATTTCGTCTGTATGGTCTTCTATTCGTTCGTTATTGCACTCGAGCCAATACTGCTTATGACTGCGGTCTTAATGAGAACGGGTCTAGCGGTTGTTGCGACCTCCATGTAATGTTTGGCAAGTATTAACTTAATGTAGATTTCAAACTATATATCTTAAATGTTTATTGGTTGAATCATCCCTCTTTATATAGCTGTCTCAAAGTGGCAGTTTGTGACGAAATCACTCGCTTCGCTCATGATTTCTTGTATGAGGCTCTTCTGATCAAAACTCATAGAATTCAATTAGAACAAAATGTCAAGTTTCGTTTGGTTATCAATTCAAATGTTTATGCTAATTGTCTACAGGATCCTTACTTGTCAGATATTTGGTATTGAAACTCGTTTCTTTCTCGATTAATAGGATAATTTGAATGAGATTAACAACGAGTAAAGTGAAACGAGTGAGTGAGTAGCGAACGAGCCAAACAAAAAGTATGACGTTCATACAAATAGTCAACCAGCCTTAACCCACCCAAATTATTCCCTACTCACTCGCTTCGCTGGTTCGTTACTTTCGCTACTCACTTGTAATCAGCTCAAATCAAAAGTATTCACTCGTTCGTTTGGCATTCTAATTATACAAGGTCCCTCAACTAGAGCATCATTGAGTCTATATCAAGACAATAAAGTAATGAGCTCAAGAATATTATTACCTTTGTTTAATTAAAATAGTTCACTGAGTGTGTTCCAATTCGTGACAATTCGTTTGATTTAAAGTAGCTTTTACGATTGAGAGTAGCGAATTCGCTTGATTTTGGTATGATCTTTATATTTCAGTACTATGCTTAGTTTTGCTGCAAGAATAGTATGCCCCTCACAAGTTCATAGTTTGAGTATTTTTGCTAAAACGACATATACTTCATATTCAAATAATACAAGTATGCATGAAAACGAACCCTTTTATTGCTTTTAGCTTCATTTCGATGATTACTGTTTTATTCTTTATGGCTGCCAAATTCTCATCGATGGTCCGCCACTACACTACTCACTCACTCGTTTCGCTCGTTCGTTCATCAAAATGAAGTGAGACACATTATTTCCTAAATTTCGCCCAATACAACGTTATTTGGTCATTACTCAAAGGTATTCATACCAACTTCAAAATCAATTAGAAAGTACGCATACGAATCATAATTGGTTATTCAAAGAGTCAAAAGTCTTTTTAAGGTTAAAGAAGCTTCTGCGAGGCTACTCTAAAGCTCAAGAACAATTGATGTTAATTGGTGATTTTTGTTCTTCTAAATACCCGTGCCGCTTTCACGTTGACATCTTGTCCCTCCAGAGTGATGAATTTCTGTAGCTTTCATTTCATTAGCACGTCAATCAAATCGAGATTATCCATGTATAAATCCGCTCGACATACTCTTGTAAACCTAATCAACCTTTATGTTGTCTCAGCCAAAAAACACTCCCGGAGCATATTAAGCTGACTCAACCCCAGGAACATCCATTTTGGTTTTGAAATCAAATTGACGTACTCTTCCTCTGTTCAGTTGACCTGCACATGATCCGGTTGCAAATTGTTATACAGACATGAAGGATATATCTTGACCCCAACATTCAAATGCAAACCTTTCAATGTGGGTATTGTTTTGCTCGATAGCAAAGCGCTGTAGGAATACATTACTAATATTGAATTATATAGATTTCTCTTATAGTGTATTTCAATTCTTACATTGGGGAGCCAGCGAATCGTCATCGTTGAAGATAGATTTGCGTAAGCTGTATAAAACGCCTTATGAAAATGACAAACCACTGCACTGAATTGTGAGTAGCAAACTTTGACTGACTGACTGACTGACTGAGAAAACTAGAGAATGGGCCTGGAGAAAAAATGAATAAATCGGTTGTACAGTCATAACTGGATGTACGGATGACAGTAGTTTTGAGTAATTGACTAACGAATATGATTGTGAAAATGCATGCTTTGAATCATATGCAATATTTGACATAATATCTCATATCATACATTTACACGAGTGAGGTGGTATGGAGAATATGACTGGTTAGTTTGATTTGAGATGAATATGAGTGTGCTAGTCAACTCACATTGTTAGTTGTTCGCACTCACGAACGAGCGAACTCACTCAGGCACTCGCTTCGCTCGATCGCACATTCACCTTCTAGTATAATTGTCACTTATATTGTCACTTGTATTGTCACTCTATATTCATAACAAATCACCTTTCCATTTCCCATGTCAAATAGGTACACAACGATTGCACCATTATTTCGAATCTACCTGGAACATCATCAGTGCCTCCCAATATAATCACCACCCCATCACATTTGCGAGTAGTGGAGTTGTAAAAACTACAGACAGCACAACCTCTTCATATCCCACTCTCCCGTACCTTCTCTCAATAATATTGACGATATGAACGGTTATATATTAATCAGTTCTTCTCTATCCTCCTGTCTTTAGAGGTTAGTTCCACCTGTAGTCCCTTTGCAGGTTTTTCATTGAGTACTGCGGTATGGATGTAAGTAGAAATTTAGAGAGAGAGATTCTATAAAGTATTTAGTATGACGAATTTCATGTATTATGATTTGAACTTTTCATATTCACTGTAAATTAATAGAAATCACTATAGAATTTTAAAGAAACACTCGCTTCACTCGAAAATACTATCCATATACTATTCATATACTATAATATAACTCATAGTACTGCTTCGCAGCACTATTCATACGCTTCACTTGCTTCACTCGCGTCACTCGCTCCGCTCATTCCGCTCATTCCGCTCATTCCGCTCACTTACATCAAATTCACCTCCTCCACATACTCTATGCCCATCGCATCATTCACACAAAACACCTTCACCGGGAACCCCTTGACATCTTCGGGAATGTCAAGAACACAGCTCACCCGGCCCTTCTTGCCCACCATGGAGGGCGACGCACGCTTCATCAAAAGCAACTCGTCCTCGTCGGCATCACTAACAATCACAAACCATGACTCCCTCTGTGCCTTGGGGTAATGAGGCGCATGCATCTTGAACTCAGAGTTCAAAGGTTGGTTGTCGTGCACCAATTCCAACTTCAACGTGTCGCTGTCATCCTGGGTGATATTTATATGGCCCGTTGGCAAGCAGCTTGCAATCTTCACAAACTCTTTGGTTTCTTCCTGGGGAACTCCAAGGGTGCTTGCGAGTTTGGTCAAACTTGTATTGTTAAGCTTAGCGATAGATTTCAAGGTGTTTTTAGGCTTACCTGTAATCTTTGAGGGTTTTAACCCTGGTAATACGTGTACAGGATCTTCGTCATACCAACATCTTTGCTTAACACAATGCATCAATTTGATAAGAGTGAAAACACACTGTAAATAACCCATTTCCGAGGCAACGTCAATGTAGGCTTGCAAAATACGTAACGCCTGGTCCAACACAGAGACAGTATCTTGGGTGTAATCAGCAATAGGTAAATCCACTCTGCTGAGGAAAGCTTGTACTAACAAGTATGCTTTGACATGAGGGTCACCTATGAAATCAGCCTCCAAGTCTTCGGCTGGATATCTCATCAGTTGCGACATTTCCAAATTAATCAACTCTTCTCCATGTCTGGTTGCCAATTCATTGTATTCAAAGGCCTCGCACAAGTACCTCATGCAATCCCTAAAGGAGCTCTGGCGAGTGATTTTGCCAACCAAGTTACGGATGGTCAAATGGGAGATATAATAATACGACGAAATGTCCAAGAATGGCGTCGCCACAAGGTCGTCATTACCGGTGGCCAAAACACATTTGGATTTGGTCAAGTTATCGATGGTCAGATCAATCAATCCCCCCAAGTAACTCGAAACACCACTGGTGCTGGTATCCTCAATCCCGTAGTACGTTGGGTTGTTGTGAGCTCTTCTATATAAGAAGGTCCATGTGAGAAAGTCCATGGCTTCCTGTCTTGTTTTGATTGTTCCTGCCGAGATCTCAGCTCCAATATGATCGTCCAAGACCTTGTGCAAGGACGATTCCACAGGGAACCCGATGTTGAGAAAGTGTTTGTAAAAGACTTTTTTGGATTCCTTAGTGTATACAATGGCTGTACCTGAGGTATCGAAAGCTGGACGTCCCGCTCTTCCCATCATTTGTAATATATCGGTCAAATCCATGTCCCTATACCCTTGAATCTTAGCATCAAAAAACTGAGTCCCTTTGATAATAACCAAATGAGCCGGTAAATTAACACCCCAAGCCAAGGTAGACGTTGCCACTAAGATTTGGATTTTACCAGCTTCAAAAAGTTTATGTGATATTTGACGATCAGACTCAACCAAACCTGCATGATGTAATCCCATTCCAAATTGCAAAGATAATCTTAAAGTTTCGTCCTTGACATTTTCCAAGATATCTTGAAGTTCATCTTCAGGAATATGTAAGAATCTTCTTGGGTTCGATTCCATACCACACAAATGGATCAAGTCCAAAGCTGTGATTCTGGTTTGACGACGCGAGGCCACAAAGATCAAAACGGGCTTGTGAGGGGAGTGTTGTTTAATGGCCATAAACGCAGGTTTATTCATACTTTTCATAAGTGGGCAGAATGCCAAGTTATCCGGGAACCCATCAATGTACATTTGTAAAGGAACTGGTCTAACTGATGATGGGAAGTTGAACAAGCCTTCACGGACTCCAAGCCATCCGGCCATATCCATAGCGTTGGAAACGGCCGTTGACATACCCAATAATCTAATCGGGGTCTTGGTATGTGAAGAAATATAATTCATACGACTCACAATCATCTCCAAAATAGGTCCACGATCCGAGGCTAATAAATGGATTTCATCCATAATCACCAATGACACTTGTTGCACGAAAAGTCTCGTTTGCCAATTACGTGAAATACCATCAAACTTCTCGGGCGTTGTAATGATGATATCGGCCTCACGTACATCCTTAGCTTCTGGAAGTGAATCACCTGTGAGTTCCACAATCTTGTGTTTTGTGTTTTTAGTGATTCTTTCTCTCCAATCATCCACCCTTTCCCTAACCAAAGCTTTCATAGGGGCAATATACACCACCTTGGACTTGGGGAACTCCTTAAATGCATGCCATATTGCGAGCTCTGCCACTACGGTTTTACCAGAACCTGTAGGGGACCCCACAAACACACTGGAGTTGGTGTTGTACAAGGAGTGGAAGGTCATTGTTTGCATAGGATTGAAGTAACGGAATTTGGGCGAGTAAATGGCTTCGACTTGAGGGTTATGCAACGCCTTGATAGGCAATGGCTGGAGTCTCAACAAGTTGGTTCTGATGGTTTCATTGGATGGTCGTATAAGGTGTTGGAAAGAGATGGTGTGTAAAGTTTCGGACCCAATCCAAGTGTCTGAGGCAATTTTGACAACAATTTGGGGAGGGAGAGGATCAGTCAATGGGATCATAAAGCTCAATTCAACTTCATCTCTACACTTCTTTTTGTTGATCACCACCTTCTCAACGTGCAAGATTTCCGATTTGTTGGACTCTTCCACAGTCAACCAAAAGAATTGGGCATTTCCATGATACTTGGGATCCCATGAGAAATCGGGATTCAAATACAAGTTGATTCTCATGACATTAGTGGTCACGGGGAAAATCTCAGCATCAATATCAATATACGGGAAGATGGACACAAGCTTATACATCACCTGCCCCACACCCTTGTTATGGACCAAGTCACCCAACTCTGCAGCAGACATGTCCCTTAAGAAGGGGATGGTGGGGTTTTTGGCTTTGATATTTCTCATGATAGGCGCACTCAACTCAAACTGGGCCAAGGGGTGCTCGAAAGCCCAGATTCGCCTGTCGATGGACTTGCAGATGGACAACATTATGCGCATGAAATTACCCCATCTACGGTTGATTGCAACCAACAATAAGGCTCTGCAGATTCTGGCCGAGTTCTGGGCCACATAGTTGCAGTCCGACAGCAAGGCCGAGTCCTTAATCTGAGACTGAGAAATGAAAGCTTGAAGTAAAATGTTGGTTTTGGCTTGTGGGGAGTCGGCTTCTCCGGCAACTTGGCAGGGGATGTCATCTGTGTTTTCAACCAAGTTTTTCAACTCTTTGGATTCTTCTTCTCTGAATTTGATGCTGTCAAACTCCGAACTCATACTGATCACTCCCAACACGTCTGCTTCTGTTGCTTCGGGGGTGAGCATTTTGTTGAAAGTTTCAACCGAGGTTGATAATAGGTAAAAGTCCGAGGCTATTCTTCCCATGTCTTTAGGTGTGAAAGCTCCTGAATTCTCGTCGAATATGATCATTTGCAAGTCATGAAGGTTACGGGCCGAGGAAATAATCATGTTTCGGCGTTTGTTGTGTAACAGAGGGTCTTCCTGTACATCCCTCCAGTCGATTCCATATGCCAATGGGTTCAACCGCATACGTACCATCATGTATGTGTATCCGAGCCATTGAACCCCTTCGTCGATGTTAGTGACGTTACCCAAGGAAATCTCGGCATTCAAGTTATCGATGAGCTTTGCAGCCAAACGGGACTCGATGGGGTGTTGCTGACTGATTAATGACACGTAATGCGAGAGTCTGTCCTTTGCTGTGAGCAAGATACCCGTACCGAACTTTTCGTATTGAGGTCTACCAGCACGACCAAAGATTTGAATCACGTCCGAAATCCCCATATCCACAAACCCACCTTGTTTGGCATCGTAGATACGCGTGCCTTTCACAATCACAACGGCAGCAGGCAAATTGACACCCCAGGCCAAAGTGGCCGTACAGCACAATACTTTGATGGCCCCGCTTTCAAACATCTTCTCGGTCAAATTACGGTCTGTTCTTAACATCCCGGCATGGTGGACCCCAAAGCCATACTGGAACAACTCTTTCATGTCTTTATTTCTGTTTCTTCCCATTTCCCTTTCGAAGCGTACGTAGGAGTCGGAGTCCGAGGAGTCAAAGTAGGACGTCTCGTTGTAAGACTGGGCCAACTGGATGAAGGTACGTGCCGATTTGGCCGTATCCTTACGTGAGTTGACAAACACCATGACCTGGAGGCCATCTTGGATGTACTTGACCAACTTTTCGTATGCCACCTTGTCGATATTTTCGGCCGCCTCCTTCAGCCCCGATTTACCGTTCACCCCAATCAACTGCTGTTGCAAGGGAACCGGTCTGAATGTTTGGTCGAAATAGAACATCCCCACCTGTCGATTGACACCCAAAAAGTCTGCCACATCCACGTAGTTTGGAAGGGTGGCCGAGAGTCCCACCACCCGAATCATCAGCTGGGTGGATTCCACCTGCCTTAAAGTACGGGCCACAAGCGTTTCGATCACAGACCCTCTGTCTTCATGCAATAAATGAACTTCATCAATAATGAGAAGCTTGACTTTGGCCACCAACTCATTGTCTCCGGTCAGCTTTCTGGTCACCACGTCCCATTTTTCCGGGGTGGTGACGATGATTTGGGTATCCATAATCTCCAGCTTGGTCAATTGCATATCCCCGGTCAACTCACGCACCTTGATTCCGAGCCATTCAAGCTTCTTGGAGTACTTTTCCACAATTTCCGCAGCCAAGGCTTTCAACGGGGCAACATACACAATCTTGAACTCGTCATAGTCAATGTCGATCTGGGTCTCCCCGGAGTCATGGTCCAACGTTTCGGTGACAAACTGGTTGATGGTGTGTAGAATTGTCAAAAGTGCCACATCGGTCTTACCCGCTCCTGTGGGGGCACATACAAGCATGTTTTCGTTGGTATTGTAAGCTACCGGATACACCAAACTTTGCATTTTATTTAATGTTTTGTAACTTTTGAAGGTGCCCTGGCAAAGAAAGTCAATGTCCTTGATCTTGACCAAGCCGTTTTCCGAGATCCATGTGTTTGCTTTGACTTCCGGGTACGGGATGGTGATCTCAGTATGGGTATTGTAGTTCTCGGTGGTGGTATTGGATGGCAACGTGTACCCTCTGCCTGTGATGGCAATGACGTTGGTCAGTTCCTGGTTCTTTTTGAACACGTGGGGGTATAGTTGATTTTGGGATCTGGGAAGTAATTTCTGATTCTTGCCTTTGGATATGTTTTCTGCAATCATTTGAGCTCTATCTTCAGCGGTCATCAATTTGAAGGCATTTTGGTGATCATCTTGATCGGTGTCTTGTTCTGAGTCATGGGCTTTGAGATCTTCTTTGTTTTGGATGATTTTAGATATGAGGTCGATTTCGTCGAATCCTAGAATATCAAATAAGCTCGATTGCAATTGGTCGTCATTTGGATCTCCACTCAACACTTCCTTCACGAAAACTAGTATGTCGTTTGCGTCCTGTCCTCTAGATTCACTTACTCGTCTGCACTCTTTTTCAATCTCTTGTACGGCGTTGCTTTCCACTTGGATGGATTTGATCAAGTCCACAGATACTTGAGCAAACTTTGCCAACAACTGTTCTACGGGTGTGAAGGATGTCTTTTCGGAGTCCACAACTGGTGGCTTGACATTCTGGATGTTCATGCTCTTTAAGGCTTCGATCATTGGATGCATGGCATCCATATAGGACTTTGTTGACGAGACGTTGTATGAGGCCATGAAGTCGCAATATAATTGATTTGAGTGTGAGTGTGAGATTGAGTTTATTTGATTATGAGAAGGTTTTGTATGTCGAGGATATTAATATGATTCACTATAATTTTAATATGAATAAACTATCTATTATACAATCCACATTCATTATCATGGTTATCTAATAAGATATAAATCAATTTTAGCATGTACACATTTGTATATGCAAAAGTTTAGCATGTAGACATTTCCTTATATTACAAAAGACAGTATATGCTAAAGTTTAGTATGTATGAAATGACCCTCAAACTGATGTTTAATGATTAATAATTGACCTCATAGAGCTTCAAAAGGGATTCAATCGCTCCAGGTCTCACTCATTTGAAATACTATACATGTACTCATAGTACTGCAGCTAAAACTGTTTATTGGCCATGATTCACCTGAATGTTATAGAACTATTTGCTGAAATGGTGCAGATTTCAAGCATCGTTTTGGACGTGAAGGGCATAGCTTCGAGTTCTTTTGATTTGTAATTTTGATGAAATACATAGAAATTGCTATGATTTGGATGTTATTTTTTGATTTTCATACCTATTGTTAAGGTTTGGATGCTCTCCATTGACTTCGCAGCCATTGATATTCGTTGATTTTGCCTAAAGGCCTACTGCAATAATAAAGAAATGATATGATAGATAAAGAATCAAAGAAATGAAAATCTCAAGAGTCCTACTTACAGACAAAGTCATAGTTACAGAGTAATAGTCACATACTCACATACTCACAGACATATAGTCAAGAGCTCACAGGCACATACTAACAGACACAGACTCACATACTCACATACTCTTACTCACAGGCGCATACTAACAGACACATACTCACAGACTCACAGACTCTTACTCACAGACACATACTCAAAAACTCACACTCAAAAACTCACACTCACAAACTCACAAACTCACTCGCTCCGCTCGTTCGTTCGTTCGTTCTCCATTGACTTCGCAGCCATAATGTTCTAAACTCATTGGAGATACCAATGGTAAAGTCTGTTTATAACCACAAACACTTTGAAAACATGCCGGGTTTGAAAGATTCTTGATTCGTTTAGTGTATCAAAGTATGAAGATGTCCAAATCAATCATCATCATAAATTATCATGATTGGATCCGGAGTATAATGATAGCTGCAACTACAAAAAAACAAAGAAACATATTGTCAAACAGCAGAGTAAAAATCGAATAAAGTTACTGGACATCAACCCAATAAAGTAAGATTAGACAAAAGAAATATATGAATAACATTACTGCGAAGCGAGCAAAGCGAGTAAGTGGGTGAGTGGGTGAGAGTGAGTGAGCGAAGGGGTGAGTTCGTGAGTGCTGCATTTGCCTGTAATTAACAAACCAGAAATCGATCCATGGGACACCCTGATAATGTCTTGACTATCTTGCCAAACACATCTCCACTACAAATGTGCATGAATTTGTCAGGTTGTCAGGTTGTTAGATTGTTAGGTGTGTCTCCTCGGTCCCGAAGGACCACCAGTAGCGACACTTGTACTGGCTAAAAAGTGAGGGCAATCAGCTCTTTTACTTTGTCTTATATAGCATTTTCCCCTCGGAAAATTCGCAACCACACTGTTGCCACTTTCAGTGATATCGTGTTGTTCTCATAAGAAATCATGAGCGAAGCGATTGTTTTCGTGCTCTTCTCTCATATTAGAAATCATTTTACAAACTCACACTCATTCGTATTGAATTTGTGGAATCATCAAGAATGTTTGGTTTGGTGGTGCTTTCTGAGCTTGCCCAACTAAGTATGTCACCCTGATCATTGAAAGGTTGTTTAGGTATTTTACACTAGATGATGATTCTAGTTTTAATTAGAAGGTTACTTCTAAACTGAACTGACTCGGTCATTTCCGTACTCACTCGCTTTGCTCGGATATTTTGCAACTACATGGACTATAAGTACCATGAAGACTATATCTGAAAGGCGCACCAATTTAGAAGGAACAAAAGGATCCACTTTATGCAAATGTTATAGATGCTGTTGGCCAAGTTCAGAGACCCGTTAACGAACATTATTGTATGGGTCACTCACGAATAAGCGAAAGAGCAAGCGAACGAGAGAACGAGCGAACGAACGAACGAACGAGCGAAAGAACGATCTTTCTCTCTCTCTCTCTCTCTTACTCTCTTACTCTCTTACTCTCTTACTCTCTTACTCTCTTACTCTCTTACTCTCTTACTCTCTTACTCTCTTACTCTCTTACTCTCTTACTCTCTTACTCTCTTACTCTCTTACTCTCTTACTCTTACTCTCTTACTCTCACTCACTCACGAACTCACAAACTCACTCACGAACTCACTTACGAACTCACTCACTCACGAACTCACTCACGAACTCACTCACTCACGAACTCACTCACGCACTCACGCACTCAAACTACTTTAGTCCAGAGCACCTTTTCAATACCCAACACCTAGTGCCTTTAAAACCAAAAAATTCATCGTTCCCAAAGGGAGGGGACCTTGGAATAATCACCAAACTTTTAAAGAACCTTTTTCACCCGAGTTCATGCGTACAAAATCAATACTATCTGAATATGAATTTTATGAATTCATTACTAACGGACCATGATCACCTTGTGGAGCAGCCAAAAAGTATACTCAAATTGAAGCAATACGAAAATGATTTGTAAATATAGCAAATGTGCTAATATATCAATATCGAACGAGAGAACGAGAGAACGAGAGAACGAAAGAACGAGCGAACGAACGAGAGAACGAGAGAACGAACGAGAGAACGAACGAGAGAACGAACGAGAGAACGAGAGAACGAACGAGCGAACGAACGAGAGAACGAGAGAACGAACGAGCGAACGAACGAGCGAACGAACGAGCGAACGAACGAGCGAACGAGAGAACGAGAGAACGTAAGAACGAGAGAACGTAAGAACGAGAAAACGAAAGAACGAGCGAACGAGCGAACGAACGAGCGAATGAGCGAACGAACGAGCGAACGAGCGAACGAACGAGCGAACGAGCGAGCGAACGAGCGAACGAACGAGCGAACGAGCGAACGAACGAGCGAACGAGCGAACGAACGAGCGAACGAGCGAACGAGCGAGCGAACGAGCGAGCGAACGAGCGAGCGAACGAGCGAACGAACGAGCGAACGAGAGAACGAAAGAACGAACGAGAGAACGAAAGAACGAAAGAACGAACGAACGAGCGAACTCAAACTTAAACTCACTCACACTCACACTCACAAACTCACACTCACAAACTCACTCGCTTCGCTCGTTTGTTCGTTCGGATTTGGATGTTCTCCATTGACTTCGCAGCCATTGACATTCGTTGAATTTCGCAGCCATAATGTGACTAGCTGACTGACTGACTGACTGTCTGTCTGACTGACTATGTCATTAGTCCAAACACTCAAGAAGGAAGCTCCTACATAGTAATTTGAATTAACAACCATAGTTATCCATTGACCTTCCGGGCGTTGAGAGAGTGAATGAGTGAGTGAATGAGTGCGTGAGTGAGTGTGTGAGTGAGTGAGTGTGAGTGAGTGAGTGAGTGAGTGAGTGAGTGAGTGAGTAAGTGAGTGAGTGAGTGAGTGAGTGAGTGAGTGAGTGAGT
>JAKUAJ010000168.1:0-34365 GCA_030562865.1 Kodamaea lidongshanica (nom. inval.)
CAAGCTTTAGAACTTAACTGATGTTTATTGGGATGAAATATACCTCTTTATATAGTTTCTCGTATCTGTTTAAAGGGGTAATTAGTATACCTCGTATGATCTTCATTCCAGAATTACGAATCTGTGTAATTCAACCAATAACCTAGTTTTTGTGTGTTTCTCGTAATTCACATCTGATGTGGTACAGCAGCTGTGGAGGCACGTATCCTTAACCTAACATAAAGTACGGAGAGGAGAATATATGAGATAAAGGCTTGTTTTCGCTACGTTTATGAGGAGGACTGATACAAGGTTGAGCGAGTGAGTAGTTTATACGAACGAACGAGCGAGTGGTTGAGTTCGGAGTGAGTGAGTGGATTCAGGGTGCGAAAATTCTTGAGCAAATGAGATTGTCATTTGGGCTTTTCTATGGGTTTTTCGAGGTTTGTTCCAGGCAATCGAGGGGGGTTATAGAAGGGAGTCAAATCAAGAGTTGGCGAGTTTGAGAGTTCGCAAAACGAGCGAACGAGCGAAGCGAGTGAGTGAGTGAGTGAGTAGCGAAAATGAGAAAAGTAATATAGGTTGTGTCTCAAATCAAAGGGATTCGCTACTCACTCACTCACTCACTCACTCACGCACTCTCTCACTCTCACTCTCACTCTCATTCTCACACTCACTCTTCACTGTCTCACTCACTCTCTCACACTCACTCTCACACTCATTCTCACACCCACTCTTCACTGTCTCACTCACTCACTCACTCTCTCACTCGCTTCGCTCGTTCGTTCGCTTGTTTGTTCGCTCGGATTAGCAAAGCAAGGCCAAGTACGAGCTGAGCACGACCAAAGCGAGTTGTTTGCGTTATAAAGTTATAGGTGCTGCCTGGTTTAACAAATTATTAGGTTGATGGGGGTGAAGCTAGCTATAGATATTTAGATAGCTTTGTTATGATAGTTTCGAATCAGCTGTCAAGAAGTGACTAATAAGCACGTACGAACGAGCGAAGCGAGTGAGTTCGTGAGTGCGAGAGTCTGAGTTCGTGAGTGAGAACAATTGAGTGAGTGAGATCAATTGAGTGAGTGAGAACAATTGAGTGCGTGAGTGAGTTCGTGAGTGAGTTCGTGAGTGAATACTGAGTGAGTAGTGAATTCTGAGTGAGTAATGAATTCTGATTTAGTTCGTTCGTTAGTTCGTGAGTTGCGAATACTTGTAAACAAGCTACTCACCACTCACTCCACGTACGAGAGTCTGAGTTCGTGAGTGAGAACAATTGAGTGAGTCAGAACAAGTGAACGAGCGAAGCGAGTTCGTTCGCTCGTTCGCTCGTTCGTTCGTTCGTTCGTGAGTGAATTCTGATTTCGTTCGTTCGTTAGTTCGTGAGTTGCGAATACTTGCAAATAAGCTACTCACGACTCACGAACCACTCACGAACCACTCACGAACCACTCACTCACTCACTCACAAACTCACAAACTCACAAACTCACTCACTCACTCGCTTCGCTCGTTCACTTGTTCGCTCGTTCGTTCGGGGTTTAAACAAAATGGATACTCCAAATACTTTCCTTCTTGAGTCTTTGTGTTTAATGGTTTTTATCGCACGAAATTTAATCAACTTGTGATTGTTACAAGAGTTGATTTTATGGTGCATTCTCATTTATGATTCAAAGGTGATCTGAACAGACAAGACATATCAAGACATATCACAAGACATATCACCAGACATATCACCAGGAATATCACCAGGCATATCACAGACATATCAAGACATATCACCAGGCATATCACCAGGCATATCACAGACATATCAAGACATATCACAACACATACCACACATATCACATCACCAACACACATCACACACCACATATCACAATGAATTTACCTCCTGAATTATTATCTCAAATCTTTTCATACATCCCACTTGATAAACTCTATTCAACATTCCTCCAAACCCATCCTCGAAATCTATGCAATGTGCAGCAAATTGCATTTGATAAAACATTTGGCCAGTACATATTTATTCAAAGTCCCCAAACCAATGGAAATGGAAAGCGATTCTTTTACTCTCCAAGTAAGCAAAAAGAAACCATTTTATCAATCAACAGTCATGAGTTAGGATATCAAGTTCTTGAGTATATTCAAGATTGTTGTAAAGTGTTTCCTAAAGAAATCATATTGTCATTCAATATCTCTTTAGATAATTATACCAAGCAACTTGAATACTTTCTTAAAGAGGTGGATTTACTTTGTTTGTTCAAACGGGTTTCTATCTCATTTCAACTATCATACAATTCCATTGGTGATTTAAACGAATCTTTACTAGTGGCTACAAACACCAAGATTCTACAAAAGCTAGAGTTGATACATGGCAAAATTGAAAAAATACTCGTGGGTAACAATTCAATGGGCAACTCAAGATTAATTTTAAAACCAAATCATTTCAACAACCTAAGAGAACTTTATTTAATCAATATGAATATTGATGATAATTTCCATAACCTTTACGCTTTATCTCAAACTCAGTTACAACTATTAGATTTATCAAATAATAAAATCACCAGTTTAACCAACTTGAACTTACCAAAATCCATTGAAAAACTATTCATTCGGGCTAATAACTTGAAGAATATTCATAATTTGAGTCATTTAACAAACTTGAATGCAATCGATTTTTCGGTCAATATGATCAATGACTTGAATACAGTGATTTTCCCACCCAAATTGAAAACATTAAAGTTAAACTACAATGAAATCAAACTGTTTGATGGTTTGAATCTAGAATTCCTTCAAGTACTAGAACTATCAAACAATTATATACACACCATGGATGATATGATCTTACCATCTACAATCAAACATTTCCATCTCAACAACAATCGCTTGGTATCTTTCCAACCCGACTTTTTCATCCAAATGTCCCAACTTCGAGTACTCAACCTATCCGATAACAACATCGACGACTTGGATGACTTGGGCAACTTACCGGATTCATTACAAGAATTACACTTGAACAATAATGAAATCGACCATCACAACAATTTATTAACCATCCTAACCCAAAAACTACAACTTTTATCCATGTCGTCCACCGGACTTATAACTCTCGAGCATATCGTATTCCCCGATAAGTTTGAAAATCTAAACTTGTCCAAAAATGAAATCATCCACTTATCCTCCATTTACTTCCCCTCCTCATTCTCTTCATTAAACTTGAGTGAGAATAAATTACATGATTTTAACCCCAATGGAGATTTGATTATCCCTCATAATCTCAATACTCTTGATATAAGTTCAAATTGTTTCAGGGCTTTTGACATGGTGAACTTGCCTCAACTGTTATCCCGATTGATTTTTAATAATAACACTATAGGATTATTGACTAACAAGTTGATTCTGCAATTGCCACAAACTTTGATTGAACTTTCTCTTAATAAGACCAAGGCCACTTCCGGTGATGATCAATTGAACTGGGATTTGTATTTCCCACGACTTCAAAAATTGTCTCTTAATGATAATTTGTTGTCCAACGTTAATAATTTCACCTATCCAGCCACTTTGAAGGTTTTGTGGTTGGCCAACAATCCTTTGGTGGATGTGGATATGTCCAGACTTGGAAATGTTAATGTGAAGATGAGGTATGAAATTGGGAATGGAACGACAATTGTCAAGACATGAGAGAGTGGTGGAAAGGTTAAAGTGGTTGTAGGTGTGGTACGGGTCTTTAGAGGTTTGATACATGGTGGTTGTAGGTGTGGGACTTGGTATGACCATACGAGCATATGACCATACGAAGATATGACCATACGAACATACGACCATACGACCATACGATCATACGAAGATACGACCATACGAAGATACGAACATACGACTATACCACCTGGTACCACCATACAACCCGGTACCACCATACAACCTGGTACCACCATACCACCATACCACCATACCACCTGGTACGACCATACAACCCGGTACCACCATACCACCCGGTAGTACCATAAGGAAATTGCATATGAACGTGATACAGCTCGAAATCATCGAAAATTTCATTCGTTCGTGAGTTCGTGGGTAGTGAATTCTGAGATCGTGAGTAGCGAATAAAGCTACTCACGACTCACTCACACAGTCACTCACTCACTCACGACATACTCACTCACTCACTCGCTTTGCTCGTTCGCTCCAAGGGGTATTCCAAATCAGGTACCACTACCCGCTAAACTTATGCATATCAATAAGCGGAGGAAAAGAAGCCTCATTAACGGTGAAGAGTGCTCTGGGTCCGCCTACGCCAATTTTCCTTGGAATAGGACTTCACAGAGTGTGAGAATCCCGTGCAGCGTGGCCCCCGTAGAATACTCTCGACGAGTCGAGAATGCAGCTCAAAGTGGTACATTCCATCTAAAGCTAAATATTGACGAGAAACCGATAGCGAACAAGTACAAGGGCATACCATCAGATTGCCAGTATCGATTGCGGGGAACACAAAAGCTGGCCCAAGCTGGCCGTGATGGGGGAAGGACAAAAGCTGGCCGTGAACTGGATACATATTGCGGTGACGTAGCCCAGAAGGGTGGATGCGTCATTGTTGTTCATGAACAACCTGGGAAAAATGAACAATTGCGAGTGAGTGAGTGAGTGCGAGTGAGTGAGTGAATGCGAGTGAGTCCGTCAGTTCGCTCGTTCGTTCAAACACAAGAATTCGCTACTCGCGAACGAGTGGGTGAGTTCCTGAGTTCGTTTGTGAGTTCGCTCGTTCGTTCGCTCGTTCGTTCGCTGGTTCGCTGGTTCGCTGGTTCGCTGGTTCGCTCGCTCGCTCGTTGGCTGGTTCGCTGGTTTGCTCGCTGGTTCGCTGGTTTGCTCGCTCGTTCATTCGTTCGCTCGTTCGTTCATTCGTTCGAGGTGGGCCACCAGGTTCGGTTTGCCAACATCACCACGCCTGGAAGCACGCAGCTCAACTAACTTACCGACAGTATGCTTTTGTTGGAAATCATGCTTGATTCCCTGCTTCGCAAGTACTCCACCAACAATCATCTTGAACGAGCCATCCTCACCAACTTGATCATCGGCTTCTTGATGCAGCTCCTTGTCTCCAAACAGCGCACCGACCTCAAGTTCGTGGTGATGTCGCCACCTTGAACGCAGAGCTCTTCAGTCTATTCTTTGGAAACTGTCCCATTATGTACGTGCATGGTAAAATTTAACCGGTATCCCAAATCTACCTCTCGGACAAGTCCGACGACGTTGTAGATACCATGATTTGAATCGTGATCAACAGGCCCGAGCAGCTGGGCGATCTCTTGTGTTTTCTCCCGGGTCAGGAAGAAATCGAGAACTGTGTAGCTACCCTCAAAACAATCGTACCAGAGCTCCCCAAGGACACCCCTAATAGTTCCCATGCCTCTCTACGCAGCCCTCTAAGAACGACTGAAGCGACGGATGAGTGAGTTTCTTAGATTGAGAGTTTGCTACATTATTGCGGCACGGGTCGGTTCCATTATTACTGTTTAATTTAGCAATATTTGGAATGAACTTATAGAAACATATAGGGATACGAAAATACAACAGCCAGCTTTGTCTCAGCTCAATGTGCCAGCTTTGTGTGCCAGCGAGTGAGTGAGTGAGTGAGTGAGTGAGTGAGTGAGTGAGCGATTTTCTTATTCTGACTGACTTGAGTGAGTGATTTTCTTACTGTGACTGACTGACGGACTGACGGACTGACGGACTGACTGACGGGCTGACTGACGGGCTGACTGACTGATTTTCCAACTTTCCATTCCACAAGACTTGCGTATGACAGGTAATTCTGCTAAATCTTACGATATATTCTCTAACTTTCGCTTTTTGTGCCAGCTCTGTGTGCCAACTGAGCTCGTGAGATCGTGACTGAGAAGCCAATTTTTACCACCAAATGTCACATACCCATTTACTTTGCAGCATTTGCTTTACTGGGATACTCGTTCCGTGAGAGCTGCTTCGCAGGATTTGCTTTACTGGGATACTCGCTCCGCTCGTGAGAACTTCTTCGCAGGATTTGCTTTTCTGGGATTCTCGCTACGCTCGTGAGAGCTGCTTTACAGCATTTGCTTTACTGGGATACTCGTTCCGATCGTTTACAGAACTTAAACTGTCACACTGCACCACCGGTCATCCAAGAAGGTGCAGAAATATGCATTGTCTCTATTTCCCTTAACCACAAACCTTAGAGAATACTCCAGAGATCCGGGATATAACAAACCTCTAAAGACCCGCACTCATTCGCACCCACTCACTTACTCACTCACTCGCTTCGCTTTGGGCTTGTTATATAACATTTGACAGCAGTCGCTCAGTACAATAAAGAGATTAATAATGGCTTGGGACAGATGGTTATATGACAAGCTGAGGTTAAAGTAGAGAAGTCTTGAAGCAGTTCTTGCAAAAAAGTGAATATATCGTGAGGTGGGAAATTCATACTGATTGGTTATAGGAGCCAAGTGGGCTAAACCTGATATTGAATGATGCTGAAGGAGATGTGAATGTTGTTGAAGGAGATGTTGCAATCATTGTTGCTGAATGGTAATCTTGTACTGATCACTCACGAACGAACTCACTCGCTTCGGTCGTTCGGTCGTTCGGTCATTCGGTCGTTCGGTTGTTCGTGTTTGTGGATATAGCAAATACGATTGGTCTTGGTGTTGGCGTTGTTCACTAACAAGGTTGGTCAAACGATCGATACACTATAACGATCGGGTCAAGCCCGGAATGGTATATATATACAGAAATGTGAGGTTCCAGGAACTAATATGCAGGTTACCGATTTAAAGCTCTAGGTATTAGCGGTGATGATACTGATAGATGTGAGAATCCCAAAGTGATTGACGTGAACCATTTGTGGTAGATGGTGAAAGATATGGACCTTTGCTAATGTCATGGAAGCATTCCATAGGTTACAGAAAATGACTGGGTTAGTTTGTTGCCAATTGGAGAATTTGTTATTAAGCTGAGTCCACACTGATGAAAGGTGAGTTGAAATTTGAGAAACACCGATAGAGTTTCCCGAAAACACAAGCTTTGTTCGGATGGCCAACTCTGTCAGTTCGGATGGCCAACTCGGTTCGTTGGGATCACCAAATTGATTCGGCTCTACAAGCAGCACACGACGATTTTTTTGATAAAAAATTTTATTGGGCAATTCGAGTTTATCGATGGCATTCATCGACGCTGATGCAAGATCATTTCCTCATGACCCCAATAACATATTGGCACCGAAATTACTTCTTCGAACCATGGTCGATAACCCCCACTATCGGAAGTGAATTACAGCCTCGAACCACCAACCAATCATAGAGGCTCCACGGTTCATATTAGTCAGCTAAGATAAGGACAGGAAATTCGAAGGAACTAACCTCAATCTGAAGCACCTCAGAAGTGATGGTACCTTGTTGGTTAAAGTACCGAAATTGTTGATCACACGAAAAGAGGAGGAGGATGGTTGAGCTAAATTCAAACAATCTGAAAAGGTGGGGCGTTTCCAGGTTAGCACCGACGACTCCGCTACTCGTGAAAGAGATGTAAATACTTGATGTTAATTATGGCTGCTTAAGAGCATGCTTGATAGTAATGGAGTGAGGGGATATTAGGTGTACGACTTGGTACTAGAAGTGGCCACCACATGGAGTCACCACCACACGTTTATGAGATATAGTGGAGGCACCACCACACGTTTATGATGTATAGTGGAGTCACCACCGCACGTTAAATTTCAACACCATTTTTCAATACCAAGGCTACAATTCCATTATTGCGGTACGGGTCTTTGTGGTTGTCGAAAAACTCAACAGTCGCAACTATAACTCCACCCATTAGAAAATCCAACCACCTTATTTGTATTGACCAGACTCAAAGTTAACCAAGAAACCGTCATTTTTAGCACCACCAATTGAACCGGCAAGATTTATTGAGGAAGGGATTCGAATCGTTCGCAAATCCACAGCTCAACAATACCGGGTGTCGCAGATTGTTCGCATGGTATTGGTTATCGAGGGGTCAACTCAAGTACGTAACTCAATGAACAAACGAACGAGCGAAGCGAGTGAGTGAGTGAGGGCGCCAGTGCATGAGTGAGTGAGTGAGTTAGCGACAAAAATACTGAGTGAGTGCGTCAGTTAGTATTCCCCGTTGAAACCATGGATGAATAGTACTGCGAAGCAGTACTATGAGTGCATGTGTAGTATTCTAATTGAGTACGACAGTTGACGGAAATTTGAATAAACAACCGCTGGTATGAACCCACGTGGCTCGTCAAGCATGAAACGTTTTATCTGACGGTATCTATGTATTTAATTTATTCAGTATGTGCCACTATGAAATTGTCTTGGGGTGGTTGATCACGTAAACTCCGATGGCATGTATAGATTGTTTATGTTAAAATATACACCTCAGACTTATACTATCAATGGTGTTTAGTAGGGCTTCTTGTTACGGCGTCTTGTCAGTATCAACGAGTGCCTCAGCAATAAGAACAACCTCTTTAATCAATGCACTACGCAACAAAAAATCGCATTTTTGACCAAAATCAACTTCCACACCCCGATGGCTTAATGGTATAGTATGTTGCTTTGGGTCGTCCACATAATCATAAACCTAATTGTGTGTCATTGACTCTGGTTTCAACCAACTTGACACCTTACCTGTTTGCGGTATACGGTAATGCTTAATAGTACTGCGAAGCAGTACTAAGTAGAATGTGAATAATAGTGCGAAGCAGTACTGAGTAGTATGTGAATAGTATATGAATAGTGCGAAGCAGTACTATTACGTTGACCATTATTTCGATACGGATATTTAGAGGTTAGTTTCATACGCCACTGACATAACTCTTGGTACCCCCCTCTAGGTGGTTTTCCCTTTCAATAGCTGACATAGTTGGCGACGAGCGAAGTGAGTGTGTGTGTGTGAGAGTGTGAGTGAGTGAGTGACTATGAGCGAACAAAGTGAGTGCATGCGCGAGTGTGTGACTGACTGACTGACCATGTCTTTAGTCCAAACACTCACGAACGAAGCAACTATGGAGAATAATCAAATGCTGCGAAGCAGCTTTAGAGCGAAGCGACTATGAAGAATAAGTTATCAACTGCTGTAATAAGAATGAATTATCAACTGCTGTATTAAGAATAAATTATCAACTCCTGCGAATCGATTATAAAGAATAACGTACCACACCTGTGAAGCCTCGCTTTTTCGTATCACACTCACTGGCAACGTTCGCTACCTTATATTAAGAATTTGCTACTCACTCATTTGAGTGCACTACATAACTCACTCGCTTCGCTCGTGAGTGTGAGTGTGAGTGTCAGTGTGAGTGTGAGTGTGAGTTTGTAAGTTTGTATGTTAATGTCAAATTGAAGTTTGGTAGCTCCCAATAATTATATGTTTTGCAGCTCCTATTCCATGTTTGGTAGCTCCCAATAATTATATGTTTGGTAGCTCCTATTACATGTTTGGTGTAATCAAGGTGAACCAATCCAAGCGAAACAGTTTCAGAATAGTGGCATTTAAGATCATTTGAGATCATTCGAGAGTCATTTGTTAATTTGCACAATGATGATTGGGTGAGAATCATGAATACCATTAATATGCTTGAATATCATAAGTAATAATTACGCTTGAATATCATAAGAAACAATTATGCTGCTTGAATATCATAAGTAACAATTACACTCGAATACCATAAGTAACAATTACACTGCTTAACTTGATTCAAAGGTAATAACGCAAGCTTTCGCAATCTAACCCCAGTTAAATAACCCCAGTTAAATAACACTCAACTTCAAGACACGATAACTGCATTGAGTCTTTTTAGACACTCGAGGCATTCATAGGCATTTGGTGACCTGATAAGGCGCTAAGAATCATAAAAGTAGTGAGAAATCACCTTGTTTAGAAACATAAGGAGTCGTAAGCAGGGTCATTAAAACTGGATTGCAATTTGAGAGCTTTGTACTTGTCAAAAATGGTTAAATTACATTGTTTGTTTTCTTCCTCTCACTGTGACTTCAACAAGAACAACAAGAACACTTGAATGTGATTGTATTACTCATTCACGTTATCTTTGATGTCATGAAGATCGAATAGGTTGTGGTTAAGTTTGCAGGTATAACCGATGGGTAATGTTAGAAAGTAAAACACCATCTGGGTACTTAAGGGATACGATTGAGCGAGCGAAGCGAGTAAGTGAGCATTGAGTGAGCATTGAGTGAGTGAGTGGGCATTAGGTGAGTTCTCTCGTTCGTTCGCTCGCTCGTTCGTTAGTTGCGAATTCTTTTGATTCAAAGAAATGTTTAGAATATAAACCAATTTATGGATGAATATACACTCTATGATTTCATACAATTGCAACTCTCACCATAAAATATCATCATACACTTAAAATTCTAGTTTAGTTGTCTTTATACAATGCACTTTCAATTGGTAAAGCGACTGCAAAGTGACGTAAATTATCACAGAACAAAGTATCACCCTAAATCACCTTTTAGACAACCATAATGGGCAAAAGGGTTGGACTAGAACGAACGAGAGAGTGAGCGACACACGTCTTACAAACGATCGAACAATTGACTCAGTGAGAGTGAGAGTGAATTCGTGAGTTTGTGAATTCGTGAGTTTGTCAATTCGTGAGTCTGTGAATTCGTGAGTCTGTGAATTCTTTCGTTCGTTCGTTCGTTCGTTCGTTCGTTCGTTCGTTCGTTCGTGATTAAGAGAGCGAAGCAAGTCAGTCAGTTCCGACAGAGCTTGAGGCCAAACATAAAGCTAGATTATACAATGTCTTGGTTCATCATTCAAAATACACCTTTTGCAATATATATAGGTTAGCTACGGGGTCGGTGAATAAGCTCTGTATAGTTATGTAAATTTCCAGTCTTTGTCACTGCTAAAACGAACGAACGAACGAACGAACGAACGAACGAACGAACGAACGAACTCACTCGAACTCACTCACTCGAACTCACTCACTCGAACTCACTCACTCACTCACCCACTCACTCACCCACTCACCCACTCACACTCACCCACTCACACTCACCCACTCACACTCACCCACTCACACTCACCCACTCACACTCACCCACTCACGAACTCACACTCACCCACTCGCACTCACCCACTCGCACTCACCCACTCACCCACTCACCCACTCACCCACTCACACTCACCCACTCACTCACTCACACTCCTTTCGTTTGTTCAACTTAGCATATCAACGTTAAAGCACTCTCCAAGACTTGACTATGTGCATTTTGACCGGCGAGGTCATATGATTTTTATGAACGATATACGTATGATTAATAAACTATTATGAACGATTATGAACTTGAACTATTATGAACGATTACGTATGATACATCTAATGTACAATTCATCTATTATGGACAAGTTAATGATTGTAAAGGACCGAATGCTATTGTATGATATTGTCACAAATTATGATTGTCAAGATATTCGCACTTGTCACCTCTAAAGACCCGTACCGCAATTAACCTTAATATCACCAAATCTCATACAAAGTCAAACCTTATTATTAAAGGTCTAGAAGAATAAGACAATAAACTTTAGTCTCAATATACGAAACCAATGTTTTTGTGAATCAATTTTGGCGTGTCACTATCACTGACACTTCTATTGTTGTAGATCAGCACATAACCAAGGCCCTGAAAGCTTAATGTGAAACGCGAAGCAAGTATTGTTGTATTTCCTAGAATGGATAAATGTACATTGGTTTGCTCAGTAATACAAAGAAGATTTATTCAATATCTATATCAGTTAATTGTAACGATTTGACAAAAATAGTACAATTGCAACGATCAAACACGCTAATTGCAACGATCAAACACGCTAATTGCAACGATCAAACACGCTAATTGCAACGATCAAACACGCTAATTGCAACGATCAAACACGCTAATTGCAACGATTTGACAAAACATAAACCAATTGAACGACCGCTTCGCGCGATCGTTAAGGTTTACCCATCAACAGTGAACTCACGTTAATTTGGTAAAACATTAGCCTTGTTTTGTCCTATAAAATTACCAGCTGGGTCATATGAACAAATGACATAATTCCCCCAGTTTTTCGAAGAGCAATCCTTCTTGGCACATCCAACTTTGGTGGTGGATTTCCAAACAACTTGAGTAAAGTGATCCAAAGTCTTAGCCAAGCCGTAATTGTATGATTTGCCTTCGTCGTACCAAGCGTTAAGGGCCGTCACTCCGTCGGAGAATCCAAGGGCCAAGTTTTCTCCGTATTTTCCTCCAGAGTGAACCAAGTTACCCAGACAGTCGTATTTGTCTGCGTATGCTTGAGCGTAGTTGTATAATTCGTCCGACCATTGTAATGGAGGAGCCGAGTGTTCTGCTCTTTTGGCGTTGTGAGCGTTTAAAATGTCTTTGGCGAATCCTTGGTCTAATCTGGATGAGCTTCCAAACAGTGAGAAGTTTGGTGCGGGTGCGGGGGCGGGTGCGGGTGCTGGGGCGGGTGCTGGGGCAGCTTTTGGTGGGGATGGAGCCGGTGCAGGAGGAGCCGGTGCAGGAGGAGCCAGTGCCGCAACAGCTTTTGGAGCTTGAACAGCCGTGTGAAATACAACAGGAGCTGGAGGAGCTTGAGTTGTTTCTGGAGCCTTTTTAATTACAGTAGTAATAGACGACACTGTAGGTAATACCAGTGAACTGGTCAGAGTTGTCAGTGAACTGGTCAGGGTAGTCACTGGAATACTCAGTTGGGAAGACAGGGTTGTTTTAGTAACCAATGTACTTGGGGAAAGTGTCAACCATTGACCATTGGAATTGGTACGGTAGATGGTGACATAATCAGTTTCAGTAAGGTAAATTAATTTGGAAGATGCAAAGGACACGATGGTCAAAGCAACAGATAAGGAAAAGCACTTCATATCACTGAGATTCACCTAGCTATAGATAAAGGAAGGACTAATAGTTGGTAAAGCTTAGCTGATTAAAAAAAACACCGGGATCTGCCCTCTTATTTATAAACGCAATTACCGTTCCCGTTTCGGCACATGCAGGGGGTCGGTGGCTCAATGCGTGTAAAACCTGGCTATGTTGGGCTGCAAAGAAGCATTACAAAGCATTGTAAACTTTAATTGTGGGTTTGTGTTGTGTAAGACAATGTGTAATGGGGTATAGTTGAAGGGTATCAGCAACAGTGCTACATTTACAATTGATCAGACACACAGCGCTACACATGCTACACACATTGCTACACACAGCGATACACACAGCGCTACACACAGCGCTACAATTGAGCACACACCCACTTTTTTGCTTCGTGTGATTGGTGTTTACATGCGCGCGTGTTTGTTGTGAGAATTCGTGATTATTTTTTAGGCTGCATGAACCGAAATGGACTTTGTGGCTTGCTAACGTCTCAGATTAAGAGGAGGTACATGAATGATCCGACATTCCAAGTTTGAAACAAGAACACGAGGTTTTCAAGTGGATGAGTAATGAGTATAGGATTGAGGGTTTGACCAAGTACTTGATGTGTACATATCCAAAGTAATTGATTTATACATATTCATATACCAAGTAATTGATTCATATTAATATACCAAGTACTTGATTTATACATATTCATTACCAAGTACTTGATTTATACATATTCACTATATTCATATACAAATCATTAGATCCTTACACACACACACCATCACGGACCCCCCCTACCCCCCCTATGGATACCGAATCTCATAATTCTCTTCTGAAAACTCAACCCATCTCTTTAAATATTCACACCCACCTTGGATCGTCTCCATGTCTCCAATCACACACAATTGCCTCTTTGGTCTCGTCATGGCCACATTTAATCTACGCAGATCCTTTAAAAACCCGACCTCCCCAACCTCATTGGACCGCACCAAACTAATGATGATAACCTCCTTTTCTCGACCCTGGAAACCATCAACTGTGGAAACTTCCACAGCATCCAAGTTTTCAAGTTGAAGTTTTCTTTTTAAAACTTCAACCTGAGCACTATATGGTGAAATGATTCCAATATCACCACTTGAAACTCCATACTTCATGAGGTCTTGGACGTGCTGTAATGCTAACTCAGTCTCCATTTCGTTATACTTGGACTCATTCCCATTCACTTCGTCAACGTTTTCTGGAAAATTCCCGCCTTGTGTGTCATACCAAATGCATTCCACCTTTGTGTCTTCATTCTCTTCAACGTCCTTCAAGTCCGGTAATGTGATTGATGCCACCTTTGCGTCAGCTTTCAACTGGCCTTCATACATGCAATCGGATGCGAATCGCATGATTTTTTCGTTCATTCGGTATTGAGTATCAAGTAATTTCTTATACTTGGCTCCATCATGGTACTTCATAAGTCGGTCAAATAACGTTTGTTCCAAGTTGGCAATCTTCCCATCCTCACTCACCATACTTGGCTTTTTCATAACCGTTGGTGGGAGTTGTTTATCGTCACCAGCTATAATCAATCTTTTAAATTTATGTTCAACTAATGGTATCCAACATTGAGGCTCGAGTGATTGACTAACCTCGTCAATGATAATGGTATCGAAAATAACCCCTTCATGATCTTTATATAACATCCTTAAATCATAACTCCCTGCTCCATGTAATGTAGCCAATACCACCTTGGCCAGTCTAAGTAAATCTCCAACAACCTTCTTTTCTCGTTCTCGCAACTCTTTTCTTAGGAGCTTCACCTCCCCCCATAACGCTCGCCGTTCGCTGTATCTTTTGGTCTTTTTCACCTTGCGCATTGTATCTTCGATTTCTCTCTCGATATCCAATAGAATCTTGCGGTTGTCATCCGAAGGGTCCTTGGCCAACACGTCAAGCGAGTGTTGTAAGTTACCAGCCAAGAGTCTTGCTGGATGACCGATTCTAATCAATTCTCCAATTGCTTTTTTACCCTTGTTGCTTTTGAAAATTGGTCCTAATCTCTCCAAAATGGTGTCCACCGAGATATTGGAGGGTCCGCATACCAACACCTTTTCATTTTGTCGGAATACCAACTGTTTGATTAGCTCCATCACAGTGTATGTTTTCCCGGTTCCAGGAGGCCCGTGAATGATTGTAATGGGTGACTTGTGGATTGCAAAGCTAACGGCCTCTCTCTGTGAAGCGTTCAATCCATCATCAAAAAAATCAATCGGTTCGTGTTTTGAAGACGAATATGTGTAGTTGGATTTTCCAAGCAATAAGTTTATGATGGGATTATCCGAACTTGACGATATCTCGTTGAGTTTGTTCATGGTGGTGAGCATACGCTTGTACGTGACCGAATTGGCCAATTTCACTATCCAGGTTTTGACACCGTCACTATAAAGCCCCAGAATACGATCATCGGCGGGGTCCTCCTCACTAGCTATAACGATAACTTTGGAGTTGATTTTGGTGATTACTCCATCAATAAAGTTTTCAGAGACGGCATCGGACTTCCCCTTATCGGGCTTCCCCTTTTCAGGCTTCCCTTTATCGGACTTCCCCTTATCCATTTTATCCAATCGAACGATATCTCCAACTCGTAAAGACCCCAATTGAATATCGTTACCTTTCAACGCAGAATCTAGGGTCAACTCAAGCAACGTCTTGCCTCCGAAACCGCTTCGTACATTATCTACAACCAAGTTGATTACAGCCAATCCCAACTTGGATAATTGCTTTGGGCCATACTTGCTGAGGTACTCCTCAGTCTGCGTTACATCCACCTGTTGCTCGAGTTCAATAGCTCTCTTGTAGCTGTCAATATCCATACTATATAGGTTAGTGCTGAGCTGTTTGTATCGGTTTTTCAAGTAAAAGAAAGCATTCTAGTACTATGCATCTCGATATATGTTGATTTGCGTTCCCCTGATGATTCTTCATTATGGTAATGGGAATCTATGACGGAACAATTCACATACTAAAAGTTTTTGATGGGCCTGAGCGAGCGGAGCGAGTGAAGAGCGAACGAGCGGAGCGAGTGAGTGAGGGAGTGAGCGGAGCGAGTGAGTGAGGGAGTGAGTGAGGGAGTGAGGGAGGGAGCGTGTGAGTTGCGAGCGTAGCGAGGGAATGAGTGAGGGAATTAATAATTGAGTGATTGAGGGAGGGAGGGAGTTAATGATTGACTAATTGATTGAGTGATTGCCAAAGTATTTGATTGAGTATTCTTTACGAGCAGAGTATAACTTTTTTTACAAAGCGAATGAGTTGGTGAATTGGTGAGTTGGTGAGTTGGTGAGTTGGTGAGTTGGTGAGTCCGCTCGTTGGTGAGTTCACTCGTTCGCTCGTTCGCTAGTTCGCTGGTTCGTGAGTGCTTTGGAAAATTATATTGTAAATGCTTGTTTTGTGAGGTTGTATGAGTAGGTAAGTCCGTAAGGCTGTGAGTCTGTAAAGTCTGTATTGCATAAAGGTTGCTGTGATTTCTATTGTGGTACGGGTCTTTGGAGGTTTATTCAATTCATTACAATTTCGCGGCCAAGCATAAAGGTTGCCTAAGTGAGTGAGTGATCTTTGAGTAAGTGAGTGATCTCTAAGTGAGTGATCTCTGACTGAGTGATCTCTGACTGAGTGATTTCTGACTGAGTGAGTGATCTCTGACTGACTGAGTGATCTCTGACTGACTGAGTGATCTCTGACTGACTGATTTCTGACTGACTGATTGATTATCCAACTTGCTTATTTAGACATTCAACAAGACTTGCGTATGATTGGGTAATTCTGTTAAAAGTACTATTTGTATTCATAGGTATATTACTCATAGTACTGCTTCGCAGCACCGAAGGCTCGCTTAGCTCGTGAGAGCTGCTTGCAGCATTTATAATTACTGGGGTGCTCACTACGTGGTGAGTGAGTGAGTGAGTGCGTGGTTTATTCTCTTTTCGCTGCCTTTAAAGGTACTTTGCTGAATAGTGCTTGTGAATAGTGCTGATGAATATATGAGTAGTGAGTGAGTAGCGAATTTCTATGATCTGAGTAGCGAATTTCTATGATCTGAATATGATCTGTTTGCTCTTGTTTCATTGGTTAACCAAAGTCTATCCACTTTTATAACACGTTTAAAGGACGTTGGGTCCGAATTCATTACTCACTCACTCACTCACTCGGTGAATTCATTACTCACTCACTCACTCACTCGGTGAATTCTGCTACTCACTCGCTCCGCACGTTCGTTAAAACTCTCCAAAATTGGCTAATTGTATATGTAAGCTATTCCGAATACGCATAAAATCTAACTTATTCTACAAGTGAGCTGATTTGGGAGTATTTTGATGTGAGTCAAGTAATGTAATTAAACATATACGTTGTAAGATATACAACATATACTGTTTGTGATTGCTGCTCCCATAGTGATGTAATTATCATCGTAGCGAAAGGAATAGTATTGTGAGTGATTGAGTAGGGTACTTGCAACGTTCGTAAGAGCTGATTCGCAGTATTTTGTTCGCACTGATTACCCACTAAGCTTGTTGGGTACTCGCTTAGCTCGTGAGAGCTGCTTTGCATCATTTGTAATTACTGAGGTGCTCGATCCGGTCGTAAGAGCTGATTCGCAGCATTTTGTTTGCACTGATTACGAGCGAACGAACGCACTCATTCAGACGCTCACTTTGTTCGTTCTCACTCATTTTATGAGTGAATACACTATAATCAGAGTCCCAATCCTAAAGAGAGAGGAATTCCAAGGTGACTCGAATGGTTTGAATGTCTAAAATAACGATGTTTTTAGATAGAGAATATACAGGTTGGTGGAGTAGTATATGTCTAGCTTTGTTGTATGTATTTGCTCTGTATTTTCTCCATGTCCTTTTAGTCTTCGCAGTCATTTGAGGGCACTTTGAGGCCATTTTTATGCCACTTTTCACCCCATTTCAAATGTTGAAATTAACATTAACTATTCATAACTATCAAGTTTAAGACGTTAAAATTAGTCTCGACTTTATAAATTACTCCCATCGTTCGCGAGTGAGTGAGTTGAGAAATCTTTTGAATTGAGAGTATGTGAAGTAACTTGCCAATTTTCTTAATTCTTTAACTTCTGTAGAGAATTTAGAATAATCAGAATGAATAATAAGTAGCACTAGTTTGCAGTATATAATCAATATTACAATCAATAAAGTTTTCTAGCGAACGAGAGAAGCGAGTGAGTGAGTGCGTTAGTGAGTGAGTGAGTGAGTGAGTGAGTGCGTGAGTGAGTGAGTGCGTGAGTGAGTGAGTGCGTGAGTGAGGATCAAAATGTCTTGTAATCTCTAGTTCTTTAGGTTTGCTTATTGGATGTAAATTGAAAATGACAAGTGAATATCATTGAGATTTAGGTGTAGAGTTGGGGAATTCCTAACCCTATACGAACACACGAACACACGATCACACGAACACACGACCGATGCGAGAGTGTGAGGGTGTGTGAGGGTATGAGGGTATGTGAGGGTGTGTAAAGTGATGAACTATGGAATTTCGAAATTTTATAATAAACTTTTATGATATTCTTTTATACTTTTATGGTACACTTTTGTATGATGATAATGGCTGCAAAAACCAAACAGTTTCTACAGACATAAGTTTTGCTTTGATATCGTAAGCAAGTTTAAGAATGAGTCATGCTTTTCAAGAATTCTCACATAGCTATATCTTGTTGTGTATGGAATTTGCACGCAAGGGTAATTGAATTTCGCATTGTTCTGGATCTGTGGGTATGTGGGTATAAGAATATATGGTAACGAACGAGCGAGCGAGTGAGAGTGAGAGCGAGCAAAATGAATAAGTGAGTGTGACATACTGAGTGAGTGAGTGAGTGAGTGAGACATACTGAGTGAGTGTGATATACTGAGTGAGTGTCACATACTGACTGAGTTTGACATACTGAGTGAGTGTGACATACTAAATGAGTATGTATGGCAACTTGAATTCTATATCCATTGACATTATGGCTTTTAAAAACTTTCCAAACAGATCCCAGGGTTGCAGAATTATCAGTGAGTGCGTGAGTGTGTGTGTGTATGTGAACTAACAAAGTGAGTCTGTGAGTGCGTGAGTGTGATAGTGCGTGAGTGAAGGAGAACAAACTCGCTACACTCGTTATGTTCCAATGACATGGTATTCTGGGGCACTAATTCAATCATCTTTTGAAAATCGCAAAGTGAGACAAACTACGTCTTAAGCCACTGGATGAAATAGTTTAAGAAACTAGCTCCAAAGACCCTTTTAGGATAATATCTCAATCTTATTGTAGTGTTGTAGTATGAATTTTATACCTTCATGTGTCAACCATTCTCTAAACCTTAGGCTTTGCTCAGTTTACGCTTTAAGTTGTTTCGCTTAGTTTATACACTTCAAATTGCTTCGCTCCTAATACTCTGACTAAATTTGGTGATTTTGACTGAGATGAATTGGTTATAGTTTGGTTTATAATTGATATCAATACTCTATCTGGTGGTTTTTATTTGGTTATATTGAAGTCATAACATAATCAAATAATAGAAATTGGTATTGGAGCGAACGAACGAGCGAACGAACGAGCGAACGAACGAACGAACGAGCGAACGAGCGAACGAGCGAACGAGCGTAGCGAGCGTAGCGAGTGAGTGAGTGAGTGAGTGAGTGAGTGATTTCGTGATTTCGTGATTTCGTGATTTCGTTCGTGAGTTCGTGAGTTCGTGATTTCTTCATTTCGTGATTTCGTGATTATGTTCGTGAGCTCGTGAGTTCGTGATTTCTTCATTTCGTGATTTCGTGATTTCGTTCGTTAGTACGCTCATTCGTGAGTGAAACTCACGGAACCATTCACGTTCATCAAAATCAAACAACTTTGCTTTGCAGCACAAATGGTTGATTGAATAATATTAGTGCTGCAAAGCAGTCCTATGAGTGTTATAGTGTATGAATAGTTTGAAAAGGAATACTAATAGTGCTGCAAAAGAATACTTTTGAAAATGAACAAACCTCTAAACGTACCGCAATAAGATGGGATAGTTAAATAGGGAAAACAAAGTATGCAATGTGATGTGTTATATTTGGTTATTGATATTTGGTATATATTTGCAATTATTTTGCAAAAACGAAGCAGTCACGCTCACTCACAAACTAACTCAGTCAGTTAGTCAGTTAGTCACTCTCACTTACGAACTCACTCTGAAGAGCGAAGTGAGCAATCTTCTGATTCTGCAAATCAGTATTCATAGATTCAGTTTCTTCTACCAAATCATTCTTCTTTCCGGGTATAATTCTAATACTTATCCTAACATCTAACCATTCACATCTGTAGCCATATTTACAGTCAAAGTTTGCTACTCACTCAGTCAAAGTTTGCTACTCACTCTGTCAAAGTTTGCTACTCACTCTGTCAAAGTTTGCTACTCACTCTGTCAAAGTTTGCTACTCACACACTCAGTCAAAGTTCGGTACTCACACAGTCAAAGTTCGCTACTCACTCTGTCAAAGTTTGCTACTCACTCAGTCAAAGTTCGCTACTCACACAGTCAAAGTTCGCTACTCACTCACTCGCTTCGCTCGTTTGTTCGCCCTCTTTAATATTCATACAAAAAACGTTGAATCCAGTACAAGAAGAATTTTCGTTTGCCGAATCAGTCATGGAACAAGCCATCAAAAGCCTTTGGAGAGCAAGAACCAAGGAGATTTGTCCCTCGAAAAGGACCACCCTCTTTAAAATATCTACTGAATCGTACCAATTCCATGATACAACAAGTGAAGATTTCCGCGGGTTTCAACTCAAGTAAAATCCAATCAGAAAGCCAGACCAATCAAAAGGCTTCAAGTACATTATCTTACTCTCTTCCTGATTGTACTCGTAATCCTGCACATATTACTTTTTGGTTGCAAATGTAATGATAATATGCCAGCATAGTACAATTAGTGCCACGAACGAACGAACGAGCGAAGCGAGAGAGTGAGTGCGTGCGTGCGTGAGTGAGTGCGTGCGTGAGTGAGTGCGTGCGTGAGTGAGTTCGTGAGTTCGTGAGTGCGTGAGTGAGTTCGTGAGTTCGTGAGTGAGAGTCAATGCAGGAGTGCGGTACGGGTCTTTATACGTTAGAAATAATGGATCATACCAATCTCTGGTACGCACAGAACACCCGAGAACTCATACACCTCTCTGTTTCAGACTGGCCCATATGGATCATGTGGACGACTTGGGTGCAATTGGAGAATTTATATAGTTGGTCAACCAGATACGTGACGATGATGTAACAAGTGAGGTTTCATCGGTAGCGTTCAATAGATTGCCAACTCAAGAACCGAACGAGCGAAGCGAGTTCGTAAGTTCGTGAGTTTGTGAGTGAGTTTGTGAGTTCGCTCGTTCGTCTGTTCGTTCGTGAGTTTGTGAGTGAGTTTGTGAGTTCGCTCGTTCGTCTGTTCGCTCGTTGGTTCGCCAGTTCATTCAGTAGTAGTCCCTCCAGATGTCTTATGTAGTACGGATATCGACGCCCCAGTGCCTATAAGGTTACCAAATAGACCTCTGCTGAAAGTTTTCCAAACATCACTCATGAACTCGCTCATGAACTCGCACTCACTCACACGCACTTATTCACACGCACTCACTCACACGCACTTATTCACACGCACTCACACGCACTCACACACTCACTCGCTTCACTCGTTCGCTCGTTCGTTCGCTTTCACAATCATAACATCTTGTCACTTGTAATGATATAACCAAGCGAATTTTGTAAGATGATCTCCAATTCAATACAAATATTTGATACAAAGTATAATGACTATTTAATATCTTTCAATATACAAAAGTGGAGCATACTGACAATAGTCTGGCAATAGTCTGACAATAGTCTGACAATAGTCTGACAATAGTCTGACAATATTAGTCTGGAATTAATTGACTGACAATCTTGGTCTGACAAAAGTATACCATGTAGAGTACAACAGATGTCTATCCCAATTCATAATCTTAAACATTTAGTATCATCATATCAGGTGACATTCATCAAGATATCTCTGCATGTTATCCTCCCAAAGCTCCTTGAACCCCCCACTTAAACCTCTAGTTACGTCTTGGGAAATCATCAATATCCCTGTTGGTCAGCTCCTTGAAGATCTTATTAGCCTCCTTTGTGACATAGTCAAGAACCAAGTTTTTCTGCTTAAAGTATCCTGAAAACCTCAAGATTGAAACAACAGAGTCATAACACCTCTCGCCAAAGGCAAGATAGTTTCCAAACCATCGACGGAAATCAACAGATGAAAAGTGTGAGGTGTCAAACACGAGCCCCGTATTCCGGTGGATGCCTGCCAAGATTATCGACACCATCACCAAGTCAATAGAGTAATGCGCCAAGCGTCCAAGCTACTGAGTTAGATGGGTGGTGTACGGGGTCCGATACTTACTCCCATGGTGCGGATTTAAAAATGAGTGTGATTGGAAATAATGCGAAGCTATATATCGGAGTGATACAAGCTGCACACTGGGAAGTCTCAAAGGGGAATTTCGATGGGGAGTTTCAATGGGGAACCTCAATGAGGAGACTGAGTTGAAGTGATGGCAATAGGTGTATAGTTGCGTACGTTAATGACGGAGTATATTGATTGTAGGGTGGATGATAAACCACATTTTTAATTAACCAACAAATGGTTGTATAGTGTAGTGGTTATCACTTTCGGTTTTGATCCGAACAACCCCGGTTCGAATCCGGGTACGACCTTTTTGCACATCAGTCAAACAGGAAGTGGATGTAATGCGAACGAGGAAACAATTTTTGGAACTGACGTTGCCTTGCAGCATAACGAGCGAAGCGAGAATGATATTTATAAGAACTAGATAATTAGATTAACCTGAACGCTGCTTTGCAGCATAACGAGCGAAGCGAGAATGATAGTTATATGAACTAGATAATTAGATTAACCTGAACGCTGCTTTGCAGCATAACGATCGAAGCGAGAATGATAGTTATATGAACTAGATAATTAGATTAACCTGAACGCTGCTCTGCAGCATAACGAGCGAAGCGAGAATGATAGTTATATGAACTAGATAATTAGATTAACCTGAACGCTGCTTTGCAGCATAACGAGCGAAGCGAGAATGGTACTTATATGAGCTAGATGAAATTCGGCAAACCCAGAAACATGATAGGTACCACTTGGTTCTATAATACTAAGGAGGTATACATCTACATTGGCATGTGGCAATCTATGATATCTCATCCACACAATAAGAACTAGCATCATCTCTCTATTAACATTAGTGAATTTTATTTAACCAATCATGTGAACGGGTCAAAACCAAACATGGAGGTGACACTTAGCATTTTGACCTCAGTTTACACAATTGGTTTGAATGCATTAGATTTGGAAGGTTGATTTACCACGATTACAGTTGCCATTTTGGTATCAACGAGCAGCTCGGGATGGTCTGAACGAGCGAAGCGAGTGTGTGTGTGTGTGAGAAAGTGCGTGAGTTCGTGAGTGAAAGTGTGGGTAAGTGAAAGCGTGGGTGGGTGAGAGAGAGTGGGAGAAAAAGTGAGTGAGTTCGTGCGTTACTGGTCTTTAAAGGTGGAACTAATCTCTAAAGACCCGTACCGCAATGTGTACACCTCACTCACTCACTCAATCGCTTCGCTCGTTCGGTGCATTAACTGTACAACATCTCAACTTCTTGCATATCCCAAAGGTGCTCAAGTAGTTATTTCACCCGCTCAAAATACTTGCATTTGGGGTTTACAATGATATTGAACATCGTTTCGTACTAGTCCTTTTGTTATTCATCAACAGTGTTTCTCTTTTAACGAACGAAGTGAGTGAGTGAGTGAGTTCGCTCGTGAATGAGTTCGCTCGTAAGTAGATGAGGTTAGTTCAAAAATTGGAACTAAGGCAGATTCGTCAAGAGTCTTTTGGAACTAGGGCAGATTTGTCAAGAGTCTTTTCCAACTAGGGCAGATTCGTCAACTTTTGCAACCAGACAAAGATGGGAGTTCCCCATTGACTTTAGGCCACCTTATAAACCACTCCGCTAATCTTGAAAGAATATATAACTAAACACGATTTAAAGTTGATTTTGGCTATGAAAACTGGCTTGATATTGAAGTAGAGGGAGAAGTTAGGTGTACAGCTTGGTATAAAGTTATAGTTATCCAACCGCTTTTATATGAACCGGTCAAAACGTGACATAAATCAAGCAATATAGTGTTTAGCAGAGTTATACTTGGTGAATCACCCCTTCAATGAGAAGGTCTTTATACTAACTTGAAATCTTTGGACTAGGGTATTTTCCTTGCTACTCTCACCATGCTATTTACCTCAACAATGAGTGCACTACTTGATCACACACACATTTGATTGCTCATTAATCACGTTGAGATCATAAATCAACCACCTCACAATGCGAGTTTGGGAGTACTTTGAGTGATGATGAGAGTGGTTTTTCATATCATTTTCGTAGCTTTTTCAGCATAATTTCATCAAACATTCGAATATATTTGTACTTGTAAAAAAAATCATAATCATTCATAGTTCTGCTTTGCAAATTCATGAGCTTGTTCACTTTCAACTAACGTCATTTCAATCACTCATAGTGAGTTTGAACGAACAAAATGAGTGAGTTCGTGAGTGAGTTCGTGAGTGAGTAAGTGCGTGAATGGGTGACTGACTGAAGACAAACGAGCAAAGCAAATTCTATGATTTGTATGATTTATTTAATCTTTTTAATCTTAATCTATTTGATATAGTGAAACTATCCTTGGGAGATGACGAAAGACTGTCAAACCATTGGTCTTACGGCAATCTTCAGAGATTGGATTTGAACGAACCATCAAACGAACAAAGTTAGTGTGAGTGAGTGCGTGTGAGTGAGTGGGTGCGAGTGTGAATGCGTTCGTCGTTGGTTCGAAGCTAACCCCCCCTTTGAAATTGATCTTTTCCAAAGGTTCTCTCGTTTATACTGGTGAATTTTCTCAAAGTCCCTCCCTTTGGAATTCTGGTGATGGAAGTAACCTCTAAAGTACTCGAGATGATTTCATAAAGAAGTGAGTTTGAAGGGGAGTTCAAACGTAGGCGTATGTGAGCGAATGTGAGTGCATGTGAGAAAATGTGGGCGTATATGGGCTCTGAGCGTGGGGATTCAAACCAGGGCTTTGCAGAAGAACGATACAAAAGTCATAAAATGCGAACGAGCGAAGCGAGTGAGTGAGTGAGTGGGCGAATGGTTGAGTGAGTGAGTGACACACTGCTCGTTCGTGAGTGAGAAGCGAAAAAGAACAGTGATTGAGTTCGTTCGTTCGTTCGTTTGTGGTTAAGTCAGTGTGTTCATAGCAAATTGAACTAACCTCTAAAGACCCGTACCGCAATAATGGAACTAACACAATCACTGTTCTTTTTCGCCACTTATTCACTCACTCAATCACTCACTCACTCACTCACACACACACTCACTCACTCACTCACTCGCTTCGCTCGTTCGTTCGTTCGGTTCAAACAGGGGAGCCAAACAAACTCGCTTCGCTCGTTTGTAGCTCTTTTCTCCTCTTCCCAAAACCGTTTGAAACACCCTAGGGTGTAGCTTCTTCCTAGTATAACGTTAAATCTTTATTAATTTCTCTTCAAAGGATCAATATCAGGCCTTACTGAAACTTGGAACATTATTCATTCTTGCTCAACTATCCGTAAATGCCCACTACATCTTCTCGGCCTCATCCGTCTTGTGCGACTGGTTGCAAAAAATAGTTTAAGCTGGTTAATGTATAGCCATGAGCTGGTTAATATATAGCCATGAGCTGGTTAATGTATAGCCATGAGCCAGTCTACTGGGTATCTAAAGGAAATATAACTAAGAGATATAAGGAAGGTATTATTACAAGTAAAGTGATAAAGATTACACACACTCGTTTAATCAAATTATGCTACTCACAACTTACCGACTTTACATTGACGAGTATTTATTGACGATTTTGTTCACTCACGAACTCACTCACACGTACTCACTTTGTTTGTTCACTCACTCACACGTACTCACTTTGTTTGTTCACTCACTCGCACTCACTTACTCACATTCACTCACTTTGTTTGTTCGTTCACTCACTTAGTTTCTGCCTCAACTATACAAAGAGAGTGAGATTCAGATGCGCTGATGATCAATATCTCCCTAAACCAAACACTATGCATGACTTGAATACATTGCAGATAGTCTTTATGTGGCCTTAGTTTTAGTTCTATTAATCAGTTTCCTTATGTCTGTGCTTGAGCGGAGCTGTACTCGATTTATTTTTCCCTGTCGGATGTTTACATACCGATGTTCTACTCAAATCCATGAAATTACTTGGAATTTCTTGTAAATCAATGAACTTAAACTGGTTCATTGGTACAATGCAAAAACAACTACGCACTTCTTTTGTTCGTTCTCACTCACTCACTCACTCACTCGCTTCGCTCGTTTGGTGATGGAGGAGAAGTTGTATTGTAAAAATGCTCAATTAGCTAGTGTCACCAAAGATGGCGACTTTGAGATTTATAGTGATGAAAAGACTGATGAGGATGCGAGTTTGCGAGTTTGCTTTTGAATGAACAAGGTGATGAAACAACCGGATCCACGTAAACTACGGATCCACGTAAACTACGGATCCACCTAAACTACGGATCGACCTAAACTACGGATCCACGTAAACTTGGTTAGAAAGGTTGATTTGAATGTTCAATTCCATTCATTCAATGTGTTTCCAAAAGTTGGTTTTGGTTAATGAGTATGAGTTTGATATAGTTTACATGTCAAGTATTGATGTAGGGTGATGTGTACGAATAGTGCTGCGAAGCAGTACTATGAGTATTTGATTCCAACGAACGTACGAATATTACTGCGAAGGTTTTTGAGTGAGTGAGTGCGTGAGTACTCGTTTCTGAACGAACGAAGTGAGTGAAGTGAGTGAAGTAGGCAAATGAAGTAAAGTAGGCAAAGTAAGTGAAGCGAGTGAAGTGAGTGAAGTAGGCAAATTAAGTGAAGCGAGTGAAGTGAGTGAAGTTGGCAAATTAAGTGAAGTGAGTGAAGTTGGCAAATTAAGTGAACCGAGTTCGCTCGTTCGCTCGTTCGCTCGTTCGCTCGTTCGCTCGTTCGCTCGTTCGTGAGTAAAGTAGGCAAATTAAATAAAGTAGGCAAAGTAAAATCCAAATGAATTGTTTGAAAACAATCGGTAGTAACTTGACTATGTAATAACAAACCCTCTGTCAAACGATGAGCTCGTTTCCTTCGCTGACACAGATCACATGTACGTATACACTCAGAAATGATACCCAACAAATCCACTGCATATAAAGAAGAGTGTAAAACATTCCAAAATGTCCCACTAGATGAACATTATAAACAATCGTTTTTGCTAAAGTTCGAGGAACAACAACCATTTGTTTAAAATACAACATTCCATCCCGGCGCTTTATCCTGTTGATCAATAGGCACCGTAAAACGAGAAAGAACATTGGCTAGAATATTCTTTTCACCCTTAACAAGTGAACTACAGGTCTCACTCGCTCACTCCCTACTCACTCGCTCACTCGCTTCGCTCGTTTGCTCATTCGCAGCCAATCTAGCTAATCTGTATTTTATTCTTAACAGTACAAATAGTGTAGATCCTTTACATGGAACATTAAAATGAACTCAAAATTCGCTACTCACAAACTCACAAACTCAAAAACTCGCTTCGCTCGCTCGTTCGTTAGGTGACTAAAGTAAGTAAAGTAGGCGAATAAAGTAAAGTAAGTAAAGTGAGTAAAGTTGGCAAAATAAGTGAAGCAAGTAAAGTATATTAATATGAACAAAGTGAGCGAAATAACTGAAATGACCGTAGTGTGAGTGAGCCACATTATTGCGGTAGAGGTGTTCACATTTACTTACACGCAGTCAGTTTGATCGTTCACACTCACACGCAGTCAGTTTGATCGTTCATTTTCACTCACTCGCTTTGATCGTTCACACTCACACGCAGTCAGTTTGATCGTTCACACTCACACGCAGTCAGTTTGATCGTTAACACTCAAACGCAGTCAGTTTGATCGTTAACACTCAAACGCAGTCAGTTTGATCGTTAACACTCAAACGCACTCACTTGGTTCGTTCACACGCAAATGCACTCACTTGGTTCGTTCACACTCAAACGCACTCACTTGGTTCGTTCACACTCACACGCAGTCAGTTTGATCGTTCACACTCACACGCAGTCAGTTTGATCGTTCATACTCACACGCAGTCAGTTTGATCGTTCACACTCACTCACTTTGTTCGTTCACACTCACACGCAGTCAGTTTGATCGTTCTGACCGTAATGATCTGAGTGAGCCATATTATTGCGGTAGAGGTTGTTCACATTTACTCACACTCACTCACTTACTCACACGCACTCACTCACTCACACTCACTCACTTTGTTCGTTCACACTACGCACTCGCTTTGTTCGTTCACACTACGCACTCGCTTTGTTCGTTCACACTACGCACTCGCTTTGTTCGTTCACACTACGCACTCACTTTGTTCGTTCATTTTCACTCACTCGCTTCGCTCGTTCGATTATTATAGGCATGTTTGTATAACCAAGATTTAGACCAACAATATCATCAAACTTTACATACTTTTATAATATCATCAAACTAGATGTTTATTCTATTTTTCTATAAGTTTACTCACAAGTTTATTGAGTCGTACTAACTCGCACTCACTCGCACTCAATCGCAAAATACTAGCAACTCACTTGCAAACTCGCTTCGCTCGTTTGCTCGCACTAACTCGCACTCACTCGCAACTCACTTGCAAACTCGCTTCGCTCGTTTGCTACGCTCGTTTGCTCACTTAACTCGCACTCACTCGCAACTCACTTGCAAACTCGCTTCGCTCGTTTGCTTCGCTCGTTTGCTCGCTCGTTTGCTTTACTCTCTTAACAAACCTCCACATATCATCACTCGTCCAATCCATAACCCTCTTCGAAGAAGAAACTCCCAACCTTAAAACAATCTCCCTCAAGTTAAGCTTCAATTGTTCATTCAACAAATCATCCCCACCTTCTCTTTTCATCTTCTCCAAAGTTTGTTCCAAGCTAGCCATCAATCCAAATCTCGTAATCATAACGTCAGTCCCTTGTTCAATCTTTTGTATCATGTATAAAAACTTATAAATTTGACTTGAAATCTTCATTGAAATGAATGGCGAGTTGAGTAAGTTGAGAATCCATTCAAAAACTCCCTTGAGTTTTAATTGGTTAATGTCGTTCGGGGTTTTAGTTCCGAAGGTAAGAGATTCAATGAGCCATGAAATTTGTTTATAGTAGGACTCATCATTTTCCGATTCAGAGTCTTTGGTTATACTAAAGATAATGGATGAATATAATGGAATATCTTTGTTTAAGCTTGGGTTACCTAATACAAATCTAAAGCATTTTTCATAAAGGAAATGTGCTGGATTGTTCAAAATCGGAATGAACGAGGCATATACATACCATACTAATCCCGGCACTTGGTCATCATTTTTAAGCGTGTTCATGATGTTGGCAATGTAAACCTTGAAGATGTTACGATCTTTAAAGGTGACACATCCATCCACAGAGTCCAATACACTTTGAAGAATGGCTTTACACATTCGTTTCTCCTCACTTAACCCAACAACCAAGAGGTACAAGATGTGAGATTCAACCAAATTTTTAACGTTGAATTGTTTGCCTTGAACTAATTCTTCATTGTTAAGAATTAACATGAGGATGAATTCAAGGTCATAGCACGTGTTTTGATACACGGGATCTTCATTGATTCTTAAGACGGATTTATCATGTGACAACTTCCCCTTGATGGTATTCATGATGAAACGCTTATTTAAAATAACAGTAAGGTTCCCCTTGTTGTTAACAATAAGACGATCTTCACCAACCAAGTCAAGTTCGTGGGTATCCAATTCATCGGTAAAGTTCCAATTGGTAACTTTGGTGATCCACGACTTGGCAATTTGAGCCTCAATCTTAATCAAGATTTGCTTAAGTAATAAGTCCTCTGACCGATTAGATCCGAGGTACAATACAATCAATTGATCCATCAAGAGTTCGGTGGAGTTTTTCGAGGGGTCGATATTGAATAAGCTATGAATGATTACACAACAAAAATATCTTTCATCACGGTTGGATTCATTGGGGAGACTGGTTAATGCTATGCTTGGGTTGTTAACAAAGATTTGAAGTAACATGCTATGGTTGATTTTCCGGGTGGATCCGATCACCACACTTGCAAATTCCAAATACTGGGCGTGTTTCAACCAAACTTGATGTTTAAAGAGGACTTCCAATTGTGTGTTGATAATTGACAGAGGTATCATATTCCATATTTGAGGTAATAAGGTACCCATACCAACCAAGAATCGGTCAAACAAGGTGGAGAGTTCGTTGGATTCGGCGAATTTCTTGGTTATATAAAGCATAGCTCGTTGAGCCCAAGTTTTGATGGAGTCCAGTGTGAAGGATTTTTGGGAGGTGACTTTGGTGAGAAAATTGGCATATTCAAACGTCATGAGATTTTTACATTTTTCAATCACAAACTCGATGTATTGTTGATTGAGATGATGGATTCCGTTGGTTAGAACGATTAATGTTTGATTCCATTCAATTGGGAGGTTCGCGGTTTCATCATTGCCACCTGTTATATTCATCAGAACACCTTGGGAAACTATCCTTTTTATAGCTCTTTCAAGAATATCTTCTGGACACCTCTCATTCAACACGTACGCAATGAATATCAAATCATTGGTGTCTGTAGCCTTTTGAACCAAATACACGACGGTTTGATCTTTGTAAGCGGATTTGATTAAGCTCTTTATGAGATTTCGGTTTGATTGCATGATTTCTTCAATTGAAATGTCTCCTTGGATTAAGTTTCTTTCGATCAAGCTTTCCAATACATTTTGGTTATTCATCAGATTGATCACATTTGGGTTGATGCGGACGGACTTTTCCAAGCATGCCCGTAAAACGCTATCGGTGAGGATATTTTGAAGTAAACTGAGTTCACTCAATTGGTTTCGAGTTAATATCCAATTGAAATTCGAATATACAAAGTGTCCGGGGGTTTTGTAAATCCCAACGATATATTCATTCAACTCACCGAGACACCCTTTGGGGAATTGTTGATACATTTCATTAAGCAATCCAATCAACAAGAGGTTCTTGTCATCATTGACTTCTTGAGTGAGGAGATGTTTCCAAAATCTGGACCCTGCAAGGTATTCAAAAATCCGGGTGTCATTTTGTCCGAGACAATAATTTGCCAATTTGGAAACCAAACCAATCATCAAATCGGTGGATTTTAAAGAGGTGTTTTGAAGAGTGTATACCAATCCGGCCAAATCAAGCTTATTCACCAAAGGTTTTTTGTTTAGCTTATCGAGATTTGGTCCGGAAAGCATGGAATGACACACTATATAATCGTAAAAGGTATCATTTCCAGACTCCGGTAAACACCCCAACGTTTCAATATCAAACAATCCGAGACATTCTCTGGGCTCACCAATCACAACGAAATGTCTTATCAAATTCTTTACCCATTCATTCTCCTCCAAGGTCATCTTTTCCCGGAAATACTCATACTGCTCAGCAAGCACCATGATGAAAACGCTGGCATCATTATACTTTTCGTGTCCCACATCAAGATACTTGTAGGGGGTTCTTACAGCTCTTGATATCACCTGATCAAGTAGATTCCATATATTTTTCAGATCCATACCCACGTGAACGAGCACTTCCAATGGACTCACAAGGTGATGAGTATTAAAGATTAGTGTGTGTTTGGTTAACTTTTGTAAAATGACAAGGGTGTGCTGTTTAAGGTGAGGGGAGGTTCCCATACAATTGATTCGTAACAAACTAACAAAGAACGAGTATCCCAGTTTAAACTTATTCCACCACTTAAAATCATTGGTTTCCAGAATGGACAAGTAGTAGTTCAACACAATCAAATCGTACTGCGTATATTCCGACTTCAGCACGATATTTTCGAGTTGGGTGTTCACAAACTCGAAAGCCTTGGGGTCTTTATAAAAGTCCAAAACCTTTAACCATGTGATTTTGGCGAGTTTGGAGTCTGTTTTCACCTGAAGGATGGTTGAAATATCTGGTAGGTTAAGGAAGAGGAGCTCCTTGAGGCCATGGTGCTTCTGGTTAAGTTGGTTGAATCGGGTAAAAATCTTTAATATCAATTGCATGGTGAGTTGAGTAATCAAAGGCTTGGATGTGGTGATTCCCTTTGTTAAGGACCCCTTTGTTAAGGGGGTTAAAAAAATCGTTTCAAAAATGATTCGGGTGTCTAATTTATCCGAAACCACCGCAGGAATTTCCAAGTCGAGTATACTCGAATAAAGAAGGGTATGCGAGATATACCATGATGTAAGTGCGGGTTCATGATATCCTCCTCCATATTGTACCAACCACTGCATGTAGACGGGGATCAATTCCGGACACCGCGTTAAAATAACCAACGTATAATCCAATTGAGATTGCGTCTCCCAAGGTTTCAACGAAATGACCAAAGAGTAAAGACCCCGGTTATTAATCCTATAGATTTGATTATTTGCAGTGATTTCGTGATGTCCCTTATTCTGAAACATCAAATCCGTATGATAAAACAAACCGTCAATGACATCATTCTTAAACTTGGTGAAAACGATCAAAAAATCATCCGTCTTCAAATGATTAATTCTAAGGTAAATTGGTTGTAGTTTGATAAAGAAATTCTCAGTCAAAATCAATGATTTGGTCACCTTTTTGAACTGAGATTCACCTAAGACAAACTCATTCAAAAAGGTGAATGTTTTATGAAGACATTCAAGTGAATCAACCTCAACCATATACTTCCATATGTTATTCATAATGCGAGGACACTTTAAAATCACCTCTTTACGCACCGAAAATGGGAGTTTTTCAAGCCATACAAACCAAAAGGTGATGAAATTGGCTCGGATACTTAGACGTTCCCGTTCGTTGGTTCTCTTTTGGTCGAGGTCCATTTTGGTCGGAACGACTAGTTTGGGTAAACTCGGTAAACTCAAATCGAAATTGTTATAAAAGTCAACGGCCAATGATGGATCGTACTTGAAAGCATTAATGAAGATGTTTAGGAGTGGATTGGTTAAGGAAGGTTTGAAACTGTTTAAACACCGATAGATGGTTTTATTATGATTGTAGATTAAATCTTTATAGAATGAAGTGATTGTATCTTGAAGTTGAATGAGGGGAGTCACCAATGATTCAACTGGGAGAATGGCATATTCATTGTCTTGAGGGGGTTCGAGTGATAAATGGATATTAATCAGATAGGTTAGCTTGGCTAATTGCACGGTGTATTGGTTGAAGGAGGCATGACTGTTGGATTTGGAAAGATTGGCCCATTCGGAAAGGGATTGGGAAAGGGATGACTGGATGAAGGGTATGAGGGTTTGGGGGGTGATTTCAATGGGATGGGTCATCGTGAAAAATATGCGAGGAAACGAGCTGCGAATGAGCAAACGAGCGAAGCGAGTGAGCGAGTGAGTAGCGAGTAGCGAATGAGCGAAGCGAATGAGCAAAATAGTCAAGTGAGTAGCGAACGAACGAAGCGAACGAACGAAGCGAACGAGCGAAGCGAGTTCGTGAGTTCGTGAGTGCTTGGGTTCGTTCGTGAGTCTTAGTGAGTTCGTGAGTCTGAGTGAGTCTGAGTGAGTTCGTGAGTAGTGAATGAGTAAACTAGCCAAGCGAGCAGCGAATGAACGAAGCGAGTAAGTGAGTGAGAGATTGAGTGAGAGAGTGAGTCTTAGTGAGTGCGTGAGTGAGTGAGTGAGTGAGCAGCGGATGAACGAAGCGAGTAAGTGAGTGCGTGAGTCTGAGTGAGTGCGTGAATCTGAGTGAGTCTGAGTGAGTGCGTGAGTCTGAGTGAGTGCGTGAGACTGAGTAAGTCTGAGTTCGTGAGTTCGTGAGTGAGTAAGTGAGTGAGTGAGTGAATTCGAGAGTGAGTGAGTGAGGGAGTTCGTGAGTGAGCAGCGAAAGAACGAAGCGAGTAACTGAGTGAGTAGTGAATGAGCAAACTAGCCAAGCGAGTAGCAAATGAGAAAACCAGCCAAGCGAATGAGCAAACTAGCTAACCTGTATTATATTTTTAACAGTACCAATAGAGTAGATCCTTTGCATCAATTGAGTAGGGAACATTAAACTGATGATATTTAGAAGAGTGTTGAATTTTCAAAGGTCCCTCGAGCGAAGCGAGTGAGTAGAGAATGAGCGAAGCGAATGAACAAACTAGCCAAGCGAATGGCGAGTGAGCGAGTGAGTGGCGAATGAGTAGCAAATGAGCGAATCGAATGAGCAAACTAGCCAAGTGAATAGCAAATGAACGAAGCGAGTGACCGAAGCGAGTTCGTTCGTTCGGTTGTTCGTTCGTTC
>JAKUAJ010000168.1:34465-47061 GCA_030562865.1 Kodamaea lidongshanica (nom. inval.)
GTTCGTTCGTTCGTTCGTTCGTTCGTTCGTTCGTTCGTTCGTTCGTTCGTTCGTTCGTTCGTTCGTTCGTTCGTTCGTTCGTTAGTTCGTTCGTTCGTTCGTTCGTGAGCAGCGAATGAACGAAGCGAGTAAGTGAGTTCGTTCGTTCGTGAGTTCGTGAGTTCGTTCGTGAGTCTTAGTGAGTGCGTGAGTCTGAGTGAGTGCGTGAATCTGAGTGAGTCTGAGTGAGTGCGTGAGTCTGAGTGAATGCATGAGACTGAGTGAGTGCGTCAGTCTGAGTGAGTCTGAGTGAGACTGAGTGAGTGCGTGAGTTCGTGAGTTCGTGTGTGAGTTCGTGAATGAGTTCGTGAGTTCGTGATGCGTGGGTTCGTTCGTTTGTTCGTGAGTTCGTGGGTTCGTTCGTTCGTTCGTTCGTTCGTTTGTTCGTGAGAGAGTGAGAAGCGAATAAGCACACTAGCCAAGCGAGTAGCAAATGAGCGAATCGAATGAGCGAACTAGCTAATCTGTATTTTATTTTTAACAGTACAAGTATAGTTGATCATTTACATCATTTGAGTATGGAACATTAAACTGATGATATCTACAAGGGTGTTAAATTTTCAAAGGTCCCTCGAGCGAAGCGAGTGAGTAGCGAATGAGCGAAGCGAATGAGCAAAATAGCGAAGCGAGTAGCAAATCAGCGAATCGAATGAGCAAACTAATCAAGCGAGTGAGTGAAGCGAGTTCGTGAGTTCGTGAGTGAGTGAGTGAGTGGGTGCAAATTCTGAGTGAGTGCGTGAGTGAGTGCGTGAGTGAGTAAGAATGAGTTAGTGCGTGTATGAGTGAGGGAGAATGAGTGAGTGAGAATGAGTGAGTGAGAATGAGTGAGTGAGAATGAGTGAGTGAGAATGAGTGAGTTAGTGAGTGAGTCTGTGAGTTCGTAAGTGACTGACTGCGTGAGTGACTGCGTGAGATGTCACTCTGAGCTAGTCTGAGTTCGTGAGTGAGTGCGTGAGTCTGAGTGAGTGCGTGAGTATGAGTGATTGCGTGAGTATGAGTGAGTGAGTAGCGAATGAGTAGCAAATGAAGGAATCGAATGAGCAAACTAGCCAAGCGAGTTGCGAATGAATGAATCGAGTAGCGAATGAATAGCAAATGAGCGAATCGAATGAGCAAAATAGCCAAGCGAGTAGCGAATGAACGAAGCGAGTAAGTGAGTTCGTGAGTGCTTGGGTTCGTTCGTGAGTCTTAGTGAGTTCGTGAGTCTGAGTGAGTCTGAGTGAGTCTGAGTGAGTCTGAGTGAGTAGCGAATAAGCAAACTAGCCAAGCGAGTAGCAAACGAGCAAACTAACCAAGCGATTGAGCGAATCGAGTGAGTGAGCTCGTGAGTGCGTGAGTGAGCAGCGAATGAGCGAGTAGAAAATGAGGGAGTAGATTACCAGCTTAAACAATCAAAATGATCAGAGCTTGAAAAAAAGGCATTCGAATTTGGAGACAATCATTGAACTTTTCAATCTGAGCTTCGGTGCGTGAGTGAGTAGTGAACAAGACATTAGTATTCTAAAAGAAAGAATACTTCAGAGATCCGGGATATAATAGGCCATCCGGGCATATTATATAACATTTGAGTGAGTGAATGAGTGAGTGAGTAGCAAATGAGCAAACTAACCAAGCGAATTAGCAAAAAAGCTAATCCGTATTATATTCTTAACTGTAAAAATATAGTAGATCATTTACATCATTTGTGTATGGAACATTAAACTGATCTAGATGAGTGTCAAATTTTCAAAGGTTCCTCGAGCGAAGCGAGTGATTGAGTTCGTGAGTGGGCGAGTGAGCGAAGCGAATAAGCAAACTAGCCAAGCGAGTAGCAAATGAGCGAATCGAATGAGCAAACTAGCAAAGCGAGTAGCAAATGAACTCACGAGTATCGAACGAAAGAAGTGAGTTCGTTCGTTAGTGATTTCGTGATTGAATCAGTGAGTTCGTGAGTGAGTTCGTGAGTTCGTGAGTGCGTGGGTTCGTTCGTGAGTGAGCAGCGAAAGTACGAAGCGAGTAACCGAGTGAGTAGCGAATAAGCAACCTAGCCAAGCAAGTAGGGCATGAACTAAGCGAGTGAGTAGCGAATGAGCAAACTAGCCAAGCGAGTAGCAAATGAACTAAGCGAATGAACGAAGCGAGTTCGTGAGTTCGTGAATGAGTTCGTGAGTTCGTGAGTGAGTTCGTGAGTAAGTGGGCTCGTTCGTTTGTTCGTGAGTGCGTGGGTTCGTTCGTGAGAGAGTGAGAGAGTGAGTGAGTGAGTCTTAGTGAGTGCGTGAGTCTGAGTGAATATCTGAGTAAGAGAGTGGGTAGCGAATAAGCAAACTAGCCAAGCGAGTGAGCGAATGAGTAGCAAATGAGCGAAGCGAGTGAGTAGCGAATGAATGAAGCGAGTGAGTAGCGAATGAATGAAGCGAGTGAGTAGCGAATGAATGAAGCGAGTGAGTAGCGAATGAATGAAGCGAGTGAGTTGCGAATAAGCAAACTAGCCAAGCGAATATCAAATGAACGATGCGAGTGTGTAAGTTCGTGAGTTCGTGAGTTGGTGAGTGAGTTCGTGAGTTCATGAGTTCGTGAGTTCGTGAGTGAGCAGCGAATGAACGAAGCGAGTGAACCAGTGAGCAGCGAACGAGCAGCGAATGAGCAGCGAATGAGCGAGTAGAAAATGAGCGACTAGGTTACCAGTTTAAGCAATCAAAATGATCAGAGCTTGAAAATAAGGCATTAGTGTTTGGAGACAATCATTCAACGTTTCAACCTGAGCTTTATGCGTGAGTGAGTAGTGAATTCTGAGTGAGTGAGTGCGTCTGTGGGTGAGTTTTTGAGTTCGTGAGTGAGTGGGTGCAAATTCTGAGTGAGTGTGTGAGTGAGTGCGTGAGTGAGTTTGTGAGCAGCGAATGAGCAAACTAGCCAAGCGAATGAGCGAACGAACGAGCGACTGAGCGAACGAATGAGCGAATGAGCGAATGAACGAGCGAAGCAAATGAGTAAGTGAGTGAGTAAGTGCGCTCGTTCGTTCGTTCGTTCGTTCGTTCGTTCGTGAGTTTGTGGTACGGATCTTTATAGGTTAATTCCATTAGTTTATGCGTGAGTGTGCCAATTCCCAAGGGTCCCCCCTTGGTGAAAATAAACGAGTAGTGTGAAAACAGTGAAATGGAAACTTCAGAGTCCTGTAAACTCCCATTGATGAATGTAGTCGCTAAGCCCACTTACCTTTAGGTGATTTTGATTATGCTGCATGGAAATCGTATTCAGATGGTGACATTTATTATTGATAAAAATTCTACTGAATTTGCTACTCACTCGCTTGGCAAAATTTGCAACTCACCCCCATGATACAAGAAAATTTGGCTGATGGCCAAATACAAGGCAATTCAAACTGAGTAAATTTATCGGTATTACACACTCTTTTGAGAGGGCACAATTTATTGGCTGTCTCATATATGAAAACTTTGGTAAAGGAAGCCATTGAGTAGATAATAATCTGGCATTATGACCTTGATGTTACCTCAAGCAAACTTTTCGAGCGAAGCGAGTGAGTTGTTTGTCACTTACTAAAGTGAACTTATGAGTTCGTGAGTTCGTGAGTTCGTGAGTTCGTGAATTCGTGAGTCCGTAAGTTCGTGAGTTCATAAGTTCGTGAGTTCGTGAGTGAATACGGTACTGGTCTATGTTCCATCAATGAGGGTGGAAGGTGACCTTAAAAAAATGTAAGGGAGGGTCTTTAGATGTTTGTTCTATTGAGGATGAGGGATGGGGAGATTGCGATGTGCATTGTTTGAGATGTTTGTATTAGTTATGAGTTTGATGAGTTTGTATGTTGATTTGTATGTTAGTTTGTATGTTAATTGTTTGTATGATTTGAGAATGAGATGACAAGATGAAAGGTGGTTCGGGGGTAAGTGCTCCCGAGACCAAATGTTCCGGAGACCGACATACAAAAGTAAAGATCTTGAGGGGTTTAGTGAGAGTGATATCAACTGATACTTTTGACATCAAGCACCAGTCCAGAAGGGTTCCCCCTCTTTAAGCCAACCCAGAAAGGGTTCCCCCTCTTTAAGCCAACCGAACTCAGCTTCACTTTTATATAACCATCTGGTGTTTACCAAGCGTTAAGCTAATCCTCTTTGGGTGCAAATAAAAGCGGTCATCTAATCAGTCACGCACTCGCACCTCACTCGGATTCGTTTCTCACTTGAATTTGCTACTCACTCACACGAGTAGCACTAAATTTAGCCTCTTTCCTTAAGAAGTTTATTTTCTTTTGACTCAGGTTGTTGAAGTACGTTCAACTTTAGCCAAATCTTCCAAAGTAACTGTATTTTTTGTTTTATTGTAAATAGCAATTTGATTCATCACTCACTCACTCGCTCCCCTCGTTCTTCGAGAAAGGATCAGCCTTCGAGTTCACTACAATCACTGTAAACCATTGCTAACCTTGAAATCAAATCAATACATCACAAGGCAAGAGACTAGTTGGCTAGGCCACTATGCACCTATTAGTATGTTTTAGTTGAAACGGTAAAGATGAATTTGCAAAATACAAGCACTCCATTGCTTGTGTTTGTCCTTAATTTTGCAACCATGTGCACTATTGCATAGGAGACGATATTGGGAGTGATATGAGATGATGGTTTTAAGATGATATGAGAGAGGTGGTGATTCGAGAAGGTCGTGGAGGTGACGAGGTTGTGCCTTGAAATAATCAACCATTACAGAGGATGAGATGTTTGAAATGATGAAAATAAGGTATCATTTTAAAATTAATGATGCCTCGAGGTATGACACCTAAACTTCCTGAGGATGTATATTGATACCAAGATGGTTGGTTAATATGTGAGAGTCGGAGTTGTGAAACGAGCAAAGTGAGTGAGTAAGGTCCTTGGTACTTTTGATTTTTCAGCCTTTTGCACTCTAGTTAATTGATAGATGTGAAACGAGCCCAGAGTAGTGAACGAGCCGAGAGTAGTGAACGAGCCGAGAGTAGTGAACGAGCCGAGAGTAGTGAACGAGCGGAGTGACCAAGCGGAGTGAACGAGCGGAGCGGCCAAGTGGAGCGACCAAGCGAAGCGAGTGATTTTCATTCTTCATATCTTTATCACTTTCACTTATGCTTTTACGTAGCTTACTATTTTTGTACCTAGTTTTACATGGTGCTATTTGAGATATTATGTAGATTTTAGGTAGGGGTCTTGATATGTGTTGCCATAATAATGAGCCATATTATTGCGGTATGGGTCGCCATATTATTTACGTTAAATCAAAAGAATTAACTACTTGCTTGTTCGTTTAATCAAAAGAGTTCGCTGCTCACTCACTCGCTTTTTTCGTTCACACTCACGAACTGACGCACTCACTCACGCACTCACTCAGTCACTCACGCACTCGCTTCGCTCTTTCGTTCGTACGTTCGTTCGTACGTTCGCTATACTTCACCTCAGACAATTCAGTCTCTTGAACCCTCTAGATGTTCATTGAATACATTTTCATTCTTCATATCTTTATTTCATCAACTTGGACTTGACAAAGTAAAGTGCTATTTGTGGTATAATGTAGTTTTCAAACGAAATACATCAAAAACACGATGTTACGAATAGTTTATATATATTTGCAACTCGGTGATATTAAATTTATATAACTCAACAAAAGCAAATCTAGTTGTGTTAATCTGTTCATGTGTAGTGTTGATGTGGTCATGTGTAGTATTTATGTATAGTGTTAATCAGGTGTAATTAGATGTAATACAGGTTATGGTCTTTCAGATTGACATTTTACAATCAAAGCGAGTGAGATTGTGAGTAGCGAATGAGCGAAGCGAATGAGCAGACTTGCCAAGCGAGTAGCAAATGAGCGAAGCGAGTGCGTGAGTGAGTACTGAGCACTGAGTTCGTTCGTTCGTTCGTTCGTTCGTGAGCAGCGAATGAACGAAGCGAGTAACCGAGTGAGCAGCGAATGAGCGAGTAGAAAATGAGCGAGTAGGTTACCAGTTTAAAGAATCAAAATGATCAGAGCTTGAAAAAAAGGCATTAGAATTTGGAGACAATCATTCAACTTTTCAACCTGAGCTTCGGTGAGTGAGTGAGCGGTGAATTCTGAGTGAGTGAGTGAGTGAATGCGTGAGTGAGTGAGTGAGTTCGTTAGTTCGTGAGTGAGAAGAATTGAGTGAGTTCGTGAGTTCGTTAGTTCGTGAGTGAGAAGAATTGAGTGAGTTCGTGAGTTCGTAAGTGAGTGACTGCGTGAGTGACTGCGTGAGCCGTGAGTCTGAGTGTGTCTGAGTGAGTTTGTGAGTGAGTTTGTGAGCAGCGAATGAGTAAACTAGCTAATCCGTATTATATTCTTAACAGTAAAAATATAGTTGATACTTTACATCATTTTAGTATGGAACATTAAACCGGTGATACCTAGAAGAGTGTTGAATTTTCAAAGGTTCCTCGAGCGAAGCGAATGAGCAAACTAGCGAAGCGAGTGAGCGAGTGACTAGCGAATGAGCGAGTGAGTAGCGAATGAGCAAACTAGCCAAGCGAAGCGAGTGAGTGCGTGAGTGAGTGCGTGAGTGCGTGCGTGAGTGCGTGAATGAGTGCGTGAATGAGTGAGTTCGTGAGTGCGTGAATGAGTTCGCTCGCTCGTTCGTTCGTTCTTTCGTTCTTTCGTTCGTTCGTTCGTTCGTTCGTTCGTTCGTTCGTTCGTTCGTTCGTTCGTTCGTTGGTTCGTTCGTTCGTTCGTTCGTCAGTGTGTTAGTGCGTGCGAGTACGTGCAAGTGTGAGTCAGTCACTCACACACTCACTCGCTATTCATTTGCTACTCACTCGCTTCGCTCGAGTGGGTGAGTGAGTGGGTGATGGGTGGGTGAGCGAGCGCGAACAATTGAATGAGTGAGTGCGTGAGAGTGCGAACAATTGAGTGAGCTCGTGAGTGAGTTCGTGAGTGCGAGAGTCTGAGTGGTTCTGAGTGAGTGCGTTCGTGAGTGAGTGACATACTCCTTGATTGGACAAACTCGCTACGCTCGTTTGTGAATGCGTGAGTTCGTGACTGACATACTCCTTGATTAGACAAACTCGCTACGCTCGTTTGTGAGTCCAACCTTACTCAAATGTCAGAATAAGAACATACGATGATGAGATGATATAGAGACATATAGCGATAAGGAATGAACAATTTCAAATGAATCACGTAACATTAATCTCATGTATGAACAATTTCAAACTCACTCGCTCGTTCAAATGGTGAATTTCATGACTGAGTGAAAGCAAGGGCTTAGATCTTGATGCAGTCGACAAGAGATGTGTGATCAACTGTTTGTAATGCCTTGATTTTCGAAAACGGAGTAGATATCTAGTTGGATCGATATATGATTTGTAAAGCTTTTGAATCAAAGAGCGAACGAGCGAAGCGAGTGAGTGAGTGGGTGAGTGAGAGTGAGTGGGTGAGTGAATGAGTGAGAGTGAGTGGGTGCGTGAGAGTGAGTGGGTGAGTGAGTGAGTGAGTGAGAGTGAGTGCGTGCAAGTGTGAGTCAGTCCCTCACGCACTCACTCACTCACTCACTCGCTCACTCGCTTCGCTCGCTCACTGCCAGCAGTTAAAGCTAAATCACAAAGCCAGCACTTGAACACCTGAAGCCCACTCCATTGAATAAGCTATCCAAATATGTCGTCATGGTACAGTAGGTGAAAGTCTTGGTTAGCTCACATGATTCATCCCATAGAATATTCGAATGAATCAATAACATGTCATGGGATACGCGTATCACTACAAGGATATTATCATGATTTGGGAATCCGAGGGTGCATCTATGTTATGTATGAGCACTTGGTTGACGAACGAGCGAAGCGAGTGAGTGCGTGGGTGGTAAATGAGTGAGTGAATGACTGACTTATACTTGCACGAGCAACCTGTAACAAGCAACAAGTGACAAGCAACAACAACTGACAAACAACGACAAACAACTACCATGGTCATCAAATTACCGGACCATCGTTACAGGAAGATTACACAAACAATGAACAATGCTTCTGGCGTCACTATGCGTTGCTGTAAAGGTTATGAAGTGAGTGAGCGAGCGAGAAGCGGACGAACGAGCGAAGCGAGTGAGTGAGTACCAAATGCGAGCGAGCGAAGCGAGTGAGTGCAATTTTTTGATTTCAAGTGTTTGGGTCTCATAATTTGTAGTACGGATCTAGTTTGCTGTATGGGTTTTGCTGTATGGGTCTTTTACGTAATTTGCGGTATGGATCATAGTTTGTTGTATGGGTCTTTTGATACACTAGTGATTTCTATCAACTCTGCACAAAGAGTATAAGCGTGTTTTATCTCGTGGCAAAAGTGATGCGAGGGAGTGACGAATAGAACTGCGAAGCAGTTCTATGAGTGCATGTGTAGTAAGAGTACTGACCTGGGACGAATAGCAGCACTTTGCAGTGCATGGGTAGTACGAGTACTGACCTGGGACGAATAGCAGCACTTTGCAGTGCAAGTGTAGTAAGAGTACTGACCGAATAACACCATATTGCAGTACCAGTGCATTAAGCTATTAATAACCTTGTTCTGCTTCGTAGAACCACTGCTTCGTAGAACTGCTCCGTAGAACCACTGCTCCGCTGAACCACTGCTTCGCAGAACCACTGCTCCGCTGAACCACTGCTCCGTAGAACCATCTGCTCCGTAGAACCATCTGCTTGCAAACACTCACAATCTACATTCAACTATTAATAACCTTGTAGTCCTGCTTCGCAGAACTACTCACAGTTACCATTCCACTATTAATAACCATGTAGTCCTGCTTCGTAGAACTACAAACTATTAATAACCTGTAGTCCTGCTTCGCAGAACTACACTACTCGCAACTGCTCCAATGCATCATTACCCTTCAAACACAAACCCTCAATTAATGCAAGGGCACTCCATCTTTGTACCATTCCCACCTCACGTTTGTACCATAACCTTGACTTAAGAAGAAGGTAAACATAGCAAGCAAAGACTCATAACAACCAGAGGTGTAACCAATACAAATTGCACGTCTATTGTGGTATGGTTGCTGGTGTTGATCTAAACGGTCAAGGTACGAACGACGAACGACGAACGAGCGAAGCGAGTGAGGGAGTGAGTTGGTGAGTTGGTGAGTTGGTGAGTTGGTGAGTTGGTGAGTTGGTGAGTTGGTGAGTTGGTGAGTTGGTGAGTTGGTGAGTTGGTGAGTTGGTGAGTTCGTGAGGTTCGTTCGCTCGTTCACTCGTTCGCTCGTTCACTCACCCGTTCATTCGCCCGTTCGTCGCCCGCTCATTCGTGTGCCTGATTCACCCACACAACCATGCCCGGAATATCCAGCCACAGCATTTTTGTACCATTGGTATATCCGCATTTATCGGTCGTGTTTGTAACTTGTAAAGAATCTACTGGAGATTGCCCAAGGTTTCAAAATACCGGGGACGGTTATGAAGGGGAGACCTGCGTAGCGTACTATGTAGATTTCTTTTCGAAACACATCAGGTGGTGTGATGGATAGTGTTGATTAGTGTGGATATTGATTGTGGATATTGATTGTGTATATTGTTGATAGCGTCCATATTGTTGGTGTGGATAATGTACACATTGCTGGATAATGTGGATAGTGATATTGGTGTACCTCCCCAACCTGATGACAAACATCACCCTATCGTATTCGGTTTGTGACAATTTCAGGTCGAAATTCACCGCAATCTCCACAATAATTTTTCATTTTGCGTAACAATGTATTGATCCATTTCGATTGTATTGCGTAACCAACTGCCTGGGCCCCAAAAAATATCCCGGCCTAAAAAATATTCCCATACAAGATTAAAAATAAAGATTAGGGAAAGGTGTTTTTTTTGCTGGGGAATGCTTATATATATGCGAATTTCCACCAGTACGGACTAGACATGCCTTTAATACTGGTACGTATACGGAGTGTGTATGTAGCTTGCTAACACTGCAGAACTTTAAGAAGTTGTTTATCAAGTCTAATGATGATATTCTCAAGGCGACCCCCACAACAAGCATAACAATCCCAGCAACAGGAAGTGGTGAGGCAGCAACAGGAAGTGCTGGTGAGGCAGCAACGGGAAGTGCTGGTGAGGCAGCAACGGGAAGTGCTGGTGAGGCAGTAACAGGAAGTACCGGTTATGTATCAACAGGAAGTACCGGTTATGTATCAACAGGAATCACCGCACAAGCATCCCCATCACTCCCCGTCCATTCATCTCCATCATTCCCCGTCCATTCATCTCCATCATTCCCCCATCCATCCCACAAACCTTCATTCAATATAAACTCCCAATACGTAGACCTCCCAGACAACTACAAACTCTTAACCATCTTAGGGGAAGGAGCCTTCTCGGTAGTGTACAAAGCAATAGACACCTCCAACCCCAGGTTAAACATTGCCATAAAAATCATCCAAAAGGCCAACCTATCAAACAAACAACTAGCCAACATAACCAATGAAATCACAGTGATGAACAAGTTGGGGTCACACAACAACCTCCTCAAGCTATACACCTACATAAACACCCCTCAACACTGCTTCCTAGTGTTGGAGTACTGCGACGGTGGTGAGGTGTTCAACAAAATTATCGAGTATACATACTTTCTGGAAAAGTTATGTAAGCATGTATTTAAACAACTCCTCCAATCGATCGAGTACCTCCATAGTCAGAACATTGTTCATCGGGATATCAAGCCCGAGAATCTTCTCTTCATGAAGATTCCGTACATGCCTCGAACCAAGAAAGACTTTAAGGCCACGCTCCGCAAATCAGACGATGATACCAAAATCGACGAGGGGCTATTCATCAACAATGTCGGTGGCGGAACTATCGGGGTGGTGAAGTTGGCCGATTTTGGCCTTGCTAAACAATTACCCGAATTCCATGTTTCCAACCTCAAAACACCCTGTGGAACGGCTGGGTATACAGCTCCCGAGATCATCACGTGTAATGATCAAGCAGGACGCAAGACGTTCTCCAGTACGATTTCCAAGCAAAACTACTATTCCAAAGCGGTTGACATTTGGTCCTTGGGATGTTTACTCTATACGATCCTTTGTGGGTTCCCTCCATTTAATGATGATCTGCCTACTGAACTCACCATGAAAATCGTAACGGGTAAGTTTGAGTTCTTACAACCATGGTGGGACGAGATCTCTATTGAAGCCAAGGATCTCGTATGTAGGATGTTAACCATCAACCCGGAAGATCGTATCTCCATAGACGAGATATGGAAGCACCCTTGGGTTAAAGATTCCAAGGTTAACTACTTTAACCAATATGTGGTGCGTGACTTTAAAGCTGCCAAGTCACCACACGTTGTATTTGAGGATGTGGTGAGTACTGAGCATATTGAATTCTCCAAGGCGTTGGACTCTCCAAGAGCTGAAGCAATCAAAAAAGTGTTTGATAACCCAGCAATGACCAACCCGAATAAGATGAAGATTGCCAGTAGCTTAAAACTATCCGAATCTACAAGAAGAATCCCAAGAACACCCAACCCACCAAAAGCAGACTTCAGGATGTACGATTCCGAGGACGACTCCATGGACTCGGAAAAAGAAGACCAGATCACCAGTCTCGGCCGCGCGCCCTCAAGCAAACGAAACCTGAAGTTCAAACTCGAAGACCCATGCGACTCAGACTCCTCCTCACTGTCCACCTTGGATGAAGACTTTAGAGTGGATGAGTACCAAACAACATCCTCCTCCATCATCTCAGGCATGACGGGTGACTTCAAATTCACCCTCAACTTGAATGACTCAAACTTGCTTACAAGGAGAAGGTCCACCTCTTCGAAGAAGAATGAGGATGTACGGTTGGTTGTTCAAAAGTCAATATAGGGTTTAGGTAATGGGATTAATAATAAAGAATGTGTTATGTGATGTAGGGTAGTGATGTAGGTGAGGGATGTGCTTGAGGGATGTGCTTGTGTGATGTGCTTGTGTGAGGGATGTGCTTGAAGGGATGTGCTTGTGTGAGGGATGTGCTTGACGTGCTATGTATAAGGGACGTGCTTGTGTATAAGGGATGTGCTTATGTATAAGGGATGTGCTTATGTGTGATGTGTGAGGGATGTGCTTGTGTGAGGGATGTAGCTCATGTGTAATGTATGTGTAATATGTTAGTTACTTTGAAAGAAGGGACGTGTAACGAGAAATGATTAAAGAGTTTACACATGAAGATGACTAGATTAGCTCGTAGTTCTGTACTATGCCTCGGCGATGGTGTGTGGACCGTACCGCAATATGTGTTTACGAAGTTGGCGGTAATCTCACAAACGAGCGAAGCGTGTAAGGGGCGTGCGTGGGTGCGTGAATAAGCGCTACGTAGATTCAAACAAACTCGCAAAGTTGGTGGTAATTGAGTGCGACGCGGAACGAATAGCACGAGTAACGAGCGAAACTGAAACGCACTCTCTCACGCAGTCACTCACTCTGACTCTCTCACGCAGTCACTCACTCTGACTCTCTCACGCAGTCACTTACTCTCACGCAGTCACTCACTCACTCACTCACTCACTCACTCACTCACTCACTCACTCACTCACTCACTCACTCACTCACTCACTCACTCACTCAC
>JAKUAJ010000169.1:0-26722 GCA_030562865.1 Kodamaea lidongshanica (nom. inval.)
CACTCACTCACTCACTCACTCACTCACTCACTCACTCACTCGCTCACTCACTCACTCACGAACGAACGAACAAACGAACGAATGAACGAACTCACTCACTCACTCACTCACTCACGCACTCACTCACTCACTCACTCACTCACTCACTCACTCACTCACTCACTCACTCACTCACTCACTCACTCACTCACTCACTCACGAACGAGCTAGCGAACCCACGCACTCACTCATTCACTCACTCGCTTCGCACGTTCGATCAACGGTTGCAAAATAAAACTACGAACAACGTTCTTTTATTTTACAAGCACGCCATTCTTTGACAGAGTACAATATGCCACTGAAATTTCTCAAACACTTGGGTTTTCCAACCACCAACCGCTATGGATCCATACGAACCCATCCAATTGACATTTAGAATGTATTCTCAAATGTCCAAACAAGCGAACGAGCGAACGAGAGAAAGAGCGAAGCGAGTTCGTGAGTTCGTGAGTTCGTGAGTAACTAGCATTGTGAGTGAGTAGCATTGTGAGTAACTTGTGAGTGATTTGTGAGTGGGTAGCGAATTCAAATAGAACAAACGAACTCATTCGCTCGTTCAAATGGTCAAGCTGAATGCAAACATTATAGTATATAATAAAATACAAGCCTTTCAAGTTGGCTGGCGAACAAAGTGAGTGCGTGAGTGAGTAAATGAGTAAGATTAACAATTGGGAGGACATTAGTTGGTTACTGAATGGAACTAACCACCGAGAGTTCTGAATGAAACTAACCACCGAGAGTTCTGAATGAAACTAACCACCAACAGTTCTGAACTAACCACCAACAGTTCTGAACTAACCACCAACAGTTCTGAACTAACCACCAACAGTTCTGAACTAACCACCAACAGTTCTGAACTAACCACCAACAGTTCTGAATATCAATAACAAGAAATGGCAAACAAGTTGGTTCTTGGTTTATGAGCTGGAGAATAAACAAACCATGTTGTGTACTTTTGAAGGGCCAAGGTGTTTTTTGCAATCGTACCGCAATAACTCTGAAACCGTGAATGAGAATGACAACTTGTACTTGATACACCTTCTTAGTTATAACTTGAACATATTAGCTAGGTGGCCATTTTTCGATATAAGGTGGTTAAAGTTCAAGATTGATGGAAATGTTCAATTGAAGAGAATCATTTGAAAAACGAGCGAACGAGCGAAGCGAGTGAGTGAGTGAAGGAGTGAGAACGAACAAAGTGAGTGAGTGAGTGAAGGAGTGAGAACGAACAAAGTGAGTGCGTTCGTTCGTTCGTTCGTTCGTTCGTTCGTTCGTTAGTTGGTCAAACAAACGCGAGTACTATAAATTTACGAGCAAAGTATTTGTTTGTTCGATCGCACTCATTCACTTGGGTCTTTGTTCGTTCACACTTACGAACGAACGAACTAACTCACCAACTCATATTCATACAATATTCATAGCACTGCTTCGCAGCACTTTTCATGTAGGAATCCCTTACACTCACCACCAACTCATATTCACATAATATCTTCGCTCGTGGTTTCTTATATGAGAGAAGAACACGAAATCAATCGCTTCGCTCATGATTTCCCTGACTTATTCCTTGATAGTGAATTTCAAAAGTTCTTTGGATCAAATCATAGAAATTAGTATTCATCATAGAGATGAGTACTAAAGTTGTATAGATTACGAATAGAATTAGTCGTGGTTAATTTTTGAGTTGGAGACACAACTTTCCCAAGGGTCCCCCCTTGGCGAAAATCTCATCTTGAATGTTTTTGCAACCATAAACTACATTACTCGCAGCTCGTTGGTGGTACCACCTCTAAAGTGACCCGGTGTTAAACCTCACTCACGCACACTCACGCACACTCACGCATACTCACCCACTCACACACTCACCCACTCACTCACGCACACTCACCCACTCACTCACGCACACTCACCCACCCACTCACGATATTCGCAAGCGAGGCGAGCACAATAAGCAATTCGAGCGAAGCGACTAATTGAGCAATGCGAGCAATTGAGCAATTCGAGTAAAGCAGCAAAACAACCAAGCGATCAAGTAACCAATTGTGTGTAATTTTTAGCTAAGTCGTAAGTTTTTGACTTTTTTCAAATTATTCACCAAATAACTAAAAATTAATAAAGAAAATACTAAGGGTGATATAGAGAGGGTGCAGTAGAGACGGTACTACAGAAAGGGTGCAGTAGAGAGGGTGCAGTAGAGATGGTGCAATAGAGATGGTGCAGTAGAGACGGTGCAGTAGAGACGGTACTACAGAAAGGGTGCAGTAGAGACGGTACTAAACAATACATAGGAACTGATGTATAAATAAGCGACGAAAAGACTCTTATTCTTTTGATTAAATATAATTTACTGAATTTAGCTGAATATGAGAGAAGAGAATTCAAACGAAACCATGAGCGAAAATAATGAGTTTGAGTATATGAATTATAGCTCAAATCACCCAGTACGAGTACTCTACCTCGGGGTTATCTTGGAAAACCCAACCTGGAGCTAGCGAACGAGCTAAACAAACGAGCTAAACAAATGAGCGAAACAAACGAGCGAAGCGAGATTGTTCTCACTCACTCACTCAATTGTTCTTACTCACTTACGCACTCACAGACACACACACACACACTCTCACTCACTCACTCACTCACTCACGAACTCACTCACTCACTCACTCACTCACTCACTCACGCACTCACTCACTCACTCACTCACTCACTCACTCACTCACTCACTCACTCACTCACGAACTCCGTTCGTTCGTTCGCTTCGCTCGTTCGCTCCAAACCAGACCATCCACTATAAGACTGTATGCTTTGGCTGTAACACTCTTGGTGATTCGCAGCAGTTTATACCTGGGTAATTGTTAAAGTGGCAGCAGGTTATACACCCCTTCTTATATAGGTAACTAATTCAGGTTATCAAATCGAGGTTCAAATCGAGGTTAAAACCTCGATTTGATAACCTGAATTAATCACCTTTATAAGAAGGTTAACGTACACTAGCTCAAAATTTAATGATCATTAAATAATTAATAAATTATACAACTAACCAACTAAACAAGAAGATTATTCAAGCTGAGATTTTCCCACAAACGAAGGAACGAGCGAAGCGAGTGAGTTCGTTCATTCGTTCATTCGCTCGCTCGCTCGCTCGCTCGTTCATTCGTTCGTTCGTTCGTTCGTGCTTGTAAATGACCTTTTCTCGTTCGCAAATAACCTCTAAAACGAGCAAAGCGAGCTTGTAAGTGGCCCTTTCTCGTTCACAAATGGCCTCCCAAAATCGATTCACTCGTTTTCAAGTTTGTCTTGCAAGTAGCCTCTCAAACTCGCTTCGCTCGTTTGTGCAAAAAAGATGTTCAAGTTGAGATTCCGTCAAGATACATTTATAAATCAGCCCAAAACCATTGAATAGCTTTGAACCAAATGAAGGTTTATATCCATAATTACATAACAAGTTTAACTATGAAATTGACGAATTTCACTCAGTACGCGAATATCACTCCACAATCAAATACCTCAACATTAACGCAAATATACCTCATATAGCAAATACACCTCAGATAAATAAATAACACACGCTGTTAACATACCCACCTGCAACCATGATGAATTCCCCAGTTTCATATGCGAAGGAAACCTGCCAATGTACTAAATGCTCATGCAAATCATGTTCATGTAAATCTGGTCAATGCTCATGTTCCAAGGTAAAGTAGTCTGTGTGCCAAGTGCACATGTTAAATACCAAACTGGCATGGAGGTGGCCTTTGGAGTACACTGAATTGTAGTGAATGATATTGATATTTTGATGAAAATTAAAACTATAAACCTAGAGGTTGGTTCCAACGGTTCGTCGTCATGGACCGTCATGGACTGTTACGGACTGTTACGTACTGAGATTTACTCTGTGCGTGAAACGAGTAAATTTCAGACCAAGTGGTTGCTTGAATATCGGAAATGAAACTAGTTGAATTGAATATTATATGGCAAATATACTTGCTTAAACCTCACCTGAGGTATACGACATTGAACTACAATACTATCAAGCCCATTTGTTAATCAGCTTCAAGTTGTGTTTAAATGCGTAATCTTTCACGAGTAGCGGAGCTGGCTTGAAAGTCGATAGGGAACGTACCGTCATTTTTCGTTTTCGTCTTGATTTTGAGGAGATGAGAATGTAATCAGAAACATCCTACAAACTCGAACGAACGAACGAGCGAAGCGAGTGAGTGAGTGAGTGGGTGGGCGAACTTTTGGATGAGTGAGTGAGTGTGCGAACGTCGCTCGCTCGTCCGTGATTTCACGAGTGGGTGTGCGAACTGTCCTAAATTCACGAGTGAGTGTGCGAACTTTGCTCGCTCGTTCGTTCGTTCGTTCGTTCGTTCGTTCGTTCGCTCGTTTACACATCACTAATCTGTTAATTTATTTCACCTTCACTACACACCATACGTCAAACTCACATTACTAAACAGGAGGACACAATTCAACAATTCTCTCAGCAGCAGGGTCCAAGTCCTCGTAAAAGTACAACTCCAAGCCAGAGTTTTCAATCAACTCCTTGGCTTGCTTGGAGTTGGTACCTTGCAATCTACTGGGATTTCCAAGTTAAAGTTCTTAGCACCGGCAATCAAACCTTCAGCCACGTAGTCACATCTCACGATACTTCCAAAGATGTTAACAAAGATACCTTTAACCTTGCACAAGATCAATTGGAAGGCTTTTTCGATGGTTTGAGGGGTGGCAGTACCACCACAGTCCAAGAAGTTTACTGGTTCACCTCCGTATAACTTGATGATATCCACGGTGGCCATTGCCAAACCGGCACCGTTAACGATGTTTGCGATATTTCCGTCCAAGTTAATAAAATTCAATATTCAGCAGCCTCCACTTCTTGAGGGTCTTCTTGAGTGGTGTCTCTCCATGAGTAAACCTCCTAGGAAGCGTTGTCATCAAAACCTAATTTAGCATCCATGGCCAACACGTTATCTGGAGTTTCGGACAATGGGTTAATTTTTACTTGAGTACAGGCACTCTTTATAATGCGAACGAGCTACGAGCGAACGAGCGAACGACCGAACGACCGAACGAACGAGCGAGCGAGCGAATAAACGAATAAACGAACAAGCGAACGAGTGAGCTCACTCACGCACTTATCTGTTCACTCACTCACTCACGAACGAACGAATGAACTCACGAACGGACTCACTCACGAACTCACTCACTCACGAACGAACGAACGAACGAACGAACGAACGAACGCACTCACTCACTCACGAACGCACTCACCCACGAACGAAAGGTTTCACTCACGAACGAATGAACAAACGAACGGACTCACGACCTCACTCACGAACACACTCACGAACGAACGAAAGATTTCACGAACGAACGAATGAACAAACGAACGGACTCACGACCTCACTCACGAACGCACTCACGAACGAACGAACGAACGAACGCACTCACGAACGAACGAACTCACTCACTCACGCACTCACGAACGAACTAACGAACGCACTCACGAACGAACGAACGAACGAACGAACGAACGAACGAACTCACGCACTCACTCACCCACAAATCACACAAATCAAACTCCCCAACCTATCCAAACAACTAGAATGATATCCATGACCACATTTAAAAAAAACAAGCTTACAAGCATAATACTTTTCATCAAAATTCTCCTCCATCCCAATAACCTTCATTCTCTTTCGATCTTCCCAAGCTTTGTAGTTTAATTCCTCCAATGGATTTTGCACACCCCACATATGTTTGGTACAAGAAGAGCATGCTTTTATTGGTAACCAACCTTTCAACATATCCTCTTTGATCAAATTCATAGATTTATAAATTCCACGATTAAGCATATCCAAAGAAATGGTTAACATTTCATTTTCGTATGCAAATGATACAAACACATCTTGAAGAATTTCGCGAATGGCCGTTAATAAGATAACTTTTGAGTCCAACATTTGATTGAAAACGTCAAGAAAGTAATCTTCCCCAATAATCTCACGAAAGCAATCATGAATACATTCATTAACAAACGTCATGTTATCATTATCATTTGATTTTTTGGCTAATCCATTAAAAATTTCAAGCCATTTATCAATTGGATTTGAATGAGTTTTGGCAATTTGAATAGCCATACTTAGTAATTTTTTCAGATGATCAGTATGAAAATGATTCAAGATGATTTCCAATGCATCTTGATTGAAACCATTGGTTATTTTCAATAAAACTAACGAGTCATAATATTTTTTGGATTCAAGAAATGTGAAGAATTTAGATTGATCTTTTATTAAATGATTCCAATCCTTCAATATCATAAAGATTTGAGAGCTATCATCATCATCATTATCATCACCAACCATTGTAATGTAAAGGTAAACTAGTTCAGAATCAACTAGCTTACGATTCTTAAAAATCATTTCTAAATATTCAAGGTTTGGATGATTAAGAATCTCAAAATGTAATTGAGGTTGATATTTATTAATCAATGAAAAAGTTCCTTGTAAATCAATTGATAACAAAATATCAAAATTCTCACATATAACACGTTCCAAGTTGGCTATATCCAAAGGAGTCTTTGTCATGATAAATGCTCTCTCCAATACATATTCGAGAGTGTAAGGACTATCTTTTGTCTTTAACCATAATTCTAAAACTTGACTATACTTTGATTGGAAGGAATAAATATCAATCAATACATTATAAAATTTAGCCCCTTTTAATTTGGTGATGATTTCAGGGGTAACATCAATATATGGAAGAATGCTTATTAATGCAAGTTCCATTTCTTCAGTATTCTTCATCTCATCTTTGACTCCAACAACGAGACAATTGATAACCATTTGTAATGTTGAAACCAGTAATCGTATAAATTGTGTGAATTTAGCATAGTTTCGACCAAGAAAAATAGCCAATTGAAGTCTATCATTTTGTGCAAAGTCGTACGAGTCAAAAACATCAAGCAATGCTTCAATCATATATTGTCTTGTCATTAAACCATCATCTTGATTCAATACACTATCCTCAAAAAACTCATTCAATGTCGAGAACATCATTATGGAATTCTCCTCCACCAAATGGAACAAGTATGGGAAGATTCTATCTTTAACACGTGTTTTGAAGTTATCCAATATCTTGGTGCTGAATATGATATCGTACAAGGTTTTTTGAACTTGAAATGGTGATTCAATATATCTAGATGTTGGATATTGCCTTCCTGTGAGTACATACCTCAAGTATGTATACACCATATCATCACCTTTATTCATCAAATCTTCAAATGGCGTCACGTAATCATTCAATACATAACTCCAAATGTATACCAAAGCCCCTTCAAGTTTATATTGCGTACATAAGCTTATAGTTAGATCGATGTCCAAAGTGTTTAGGTCCAAAACTGTGAGCATTTCAGTGAACACGTCCCTTCTATCAATTTCCAAAGTGTAGTGTTGAACCAATTCCTTTAGTATTATAGCCAGGAGAGGTAATTTAGAAGTTTCTTCACTTAAAATATATGATTCAAGAACTTCAAAGAAAACATCTTTATTAACACAATTCTCAAACACTACAGTCAAAACATCTTGAATCTCCCCAATTTCAAACGATGAATCTTGTGTCAACATCATTATAAGATCAAGGTATACTCTTAGATAATTCTCCACTTGATCTTCGTCAATGTCTTGTTTGAAAAGAATGACAGATGCATGAAGAATCCGAACAAGATAGGGCTTGAACATTTTGTTTTTCATATCATCAGTCAATCCAACCATTTCCAAGGCCCCAGACCTGTCGGATGGTGTGGCATAGAATTTAGCAGCCATTTTTAACGCTGTAACATAATCATTGGATGCGAGTAATCGAACCAAATTATCCGCCCAATTCAACACGTGACCTATATTTAAGGATTCCTTAGTTGGTAGGAAAAGCTTTGATTTGAATGAGGTGATGCAATAAGTTTTCATGGCTCCATTAGTTGCCTTTAGTAATGGTTTGTTTTCCATAAGATTAGCAACTTCGAATTCTCCAATACACGACAAGGTCTTATTGTTGTAGAATACCATAAAAAGCCTTGATTCATTATTTTGATTCACGAACACCGACAAGAGTTTTTGTGAGATCCATTTGGAAGCTAGAATTGGGCCTGGAGCTTTCCATTTAGCTTTTTTTTTGATTGGTAACTTGGGGATTGCCTTATCTTTATCTTTAAGGTCGGCAATCACTGACACGAGGTTTTTGGGGAAGGACTTGTTATCGATTTCTAAGATGGTTAATATGTTAGAATTCGAGTATGCTAGACGTGCGTTTTGAATATGATTGTTATTTTGCATACACGGGTACCATTCCACGCTGGACATAATCTCCTCCTCCACGGAGGTTGGAGACGTCAGTTGATAATGTGTGATCAAGTTGGCTTGTGTATTGTCATCCAAAGATAGTACCGAAACGATGATAAGAATTCCTCTTGTGACTACAGCCATAATACCCATCTGGTCGGTGATTTGGTAGGAAGAGCCCAACGGGAGCATATCAATATCATGAATTAAAAACTTTTGGTAGTTCTTAGCACTGGAATCATTATTTCCCAAGAGTTTTATACTAGTATAGTATGTATTTAGGAAGCGTCGTAGTTCATTATGATAAAAAACCATCCCATCAATATCAACACTTATGAGTTGGGTATGCTTTTCACCAATAAACTCAACGTTACAAATTGCCACGTCATGAAGATGGCCTTGTTTATTGTTAGCGAAACGATCTTTAATGGTGATTGGTTCAATTATATGATGAGGTTCTCCTCCTCCTCCTCCACTTTTATCAAGTTCCCATAAGCATACTGATCCTTGGGCAGTTCCCGCTGCAAGTGTGGTCAGATCACTTGAGAATGTAATACATGTAACCGTTGGAGCTTTCAAGATAAATTGAACCTCTTGTCTAGAGTTGAAGCAAAGGATCTGGTTATTGGTGTAGATTGCAATGTAAAGTGAACATGAAGTTGTTAATGTGATGGTTGCATTTAGTTGTGAAAGTGCCAGGGCAATTTTAGGAGTTGGGGTCCAACTTAGGGAGTTCTGAACCAAGGAGTTATCATTAATCTCGCTTCCTGTGAACTTGTGAATCCTCTCGTTGTTTGTAATGTCTCGTATTGGTATATCAAAGATAGTGTTCATAAGTAGAAATGTAATGCGAACTCGCGTAAGGATTTGAATGAGTAAATGAACTTATAATGTGAATACCTATAAATATTTAGTTGTAGAGATAACGGTTGTTTTATACTTTTAGAATTTATTTCATTTTGAATAGGAATAAGTTAATCACTTTGAGCTGATTATTATCAATTTTAAAGGGTAAAATCATGGGTGTAAATTGCAGAAAATGAACGAATGAACGAACGAACGAACGAACGAACGAACGGACAGACGAATGAACGAGCGAGCGAGTAAGCGAATAAGCGAACAAGCGAACGAGTGAGCTCACTCACGCACGTATCTGTTCACTCACTCACGCACTCACTCACTCACTCACTCGCTTCGCTCGTTCGTTCGTTCATTCGCTCACATAAATTTTCATGAATCTTTCCCTTCAAGACCCTTTTGCAGTAGCTAAAGAATACCCAGAAAACCTCACAAATACATTCCAATGGGGTCATTCAGTTGTCATTCAATACAATTATGCAGGTGATTACCTTGCACTGGGACTCTCTGATGGAACCATCATCATCTACGACCTCACCTGTAATGGACTGGTGGTTGCACAATTAGAAAATGGTGCACATAATCGACCAATCACTTCCTTAAGTTGGTCAAAATGTGGTAGATACATATTGAGTTCTTCTCAGGATTGGACATGTAAATTATGGGATTTACTGTTGGCCACTTCATCATCTGCAATCATACGAACAATCAAGTTGGATGGCCCCATATGGCTGGCTCTGATGCATCCCGAAAATCCCTTTATATTCACTGCATCTTTATTGGATGATGAACCTGTATATGTTGATATGAGTAAGGATACAATTGTTAAAACTTTAACCAACAATACAGACTCAACCAACAAAATCACAGACAAAACATTGGTACTGATCTTTACTCCAAATGGTCACCATATATTCTCCGGTACAAACAAAGGCTCAATCAACATTTATCAATCTCATGACTTACAACTCGTACACTCCACCAAATTCACTAACCTGAACATCAAAAATCTATCAATCTCCTCTGATGGACGTAAACTCGCAATTAACTCATCTGATCGTATCATACGACAGGTTGCCCTTCCCGATTTACAAAACACCCAGGAACAAGATTGGGAGTTGGAGGTTGAACAGAAATATCAAGATGTGGTCAACAGATTACAATGGAACACCGTAGCTTTCAACTACAACGCCGAATTTCTTGTGGCCCTGACCTTTGGTCAACTGTCCCATGATTTGTATGTGTGGGAGACAAGTATGGGATCGCTTGTGAAAATCCTTGAAGGTTCCAACGAAGAATTGATTGATGTCAAATGGAACTACGCCAGATGCTGCATTGGATCAACAGGTTTGGACAGTGGTATGGTTTACATATGGGCCGTTCAATTTCCCCAGAAATGGAGTGCCTTAGCTCCAGACTTTGTAGAGATTGAAGAGAATATTGAATATGAAGAAAAGGAGGATGAATTTGATATCATTGATGAAGACGCTCTACAAAAGAGGAGATTGGAGGGTGAAGATGCCGAAGTTGACGTGGTTACCAAAGAGAGAGTCAATGCCAGGGGATTTGTGGTTTCAGATTCATTTATTATTCCCATTGGTTATGCTTGAGTTTTACGTTGTTTCAGTCTGAGTGAATATTTCGAATAAAATGAACGTTGTGCTCGCACAAATCGCTAGCACAGATTGCCACCACAAATCGCCACCACAAATCGCTACCACAACTCACCCAACACCCCACAACTAATATCACCACAACTCACCAACTAAAATCTCGGTACATGACGTGCAGGTGATTTTTTTACTAAAGCAAAAAGTATGACATTCTGATCAAAATCTCATCATAGTGCAAACGTGTCATTTGGAACTCAACTTGGATTGTGAGGTTACTGTTTGATTCACAGACTGAATTTTCTGAAGCTACGCAATGGTTATCGTTTGTGCGGATTTATGATTGTTACTCGATTTTTGTATTCTCTGGTGCTATATTAATTAGTCATTATTTGATGTGGACGAGGGAACGAGCGAAGCGAGTGCGTGAGTGAGTGCGTGAGTGCGTGAGTGAGTTCGTTCGCTCGTTCGTTCGTTCGTTCGTTTGTTCGTTCGTTTGTTCGTTCTTTCATTCGTTCTTTCATTCGTTCTTTCATTCGTTCGTTCGTTCGTTCGTTCGTTCGTTCGTTCGTTCGTTCGTTCGTTCGTTCGTTCATTCATTCGTTCGTTCGTTCGTTTGTTCGTTCATTCGTTCGTTCGTTCGCCCCTAGAGAAGATAATTATACCCATCATATGCTGGCTCATCATACTTTTCAGGCCAGCGAAGAAGACATTACTGATTCAGTCACTCGCTTAGAATATCTTCAACCACGAATTGCTCGTCCAATTAACTTTGAACATCCACAACCCTGAATTTCCCACAATCACCAATTGCTCGTCCAATCAACACATCTAATGAAGAACAGCTAATGAAATTGATTCACTTGAATTGACAACGACAGGAATGGTTGAAGGATGCTTGGCAAAACAACCAGGTCCCTTTAAGTATCAATAAGTAAGTATGGTGAGTATGGTGAGTATGGTGAGTATGGTGAGTATGGCGAGTATGGTGTGTTAAGACTAGTTGAATACCTACTTTGCTCAAAAGTTTGCACTCAATCACTCACGAACTCACGAACTCGAACTGACCTGAAGACCCATACCGCAATAATGAGAATTCACAGAGGGGAAAACTTATTCACTCACTCACTCGCTTCGCTCGTTCTGTCTCTGTAGTTAGTTGCAAAAGAAAATATATCAATAAGAATTAATTCACATCATCACCAACTCACTGGCTGCTTTGGCAACTGAGAAGCTCAAGTCTTTTGTTCGCAACTCCAAAGTAATCCCTAGTATGTCATACAAATGTCTTGAATGTTGGTTTAGTTAATAGAGAGCCAACCCAATCAAGATTTTTCTTTGATCTACACAACTAGGGTAGTCCAATATGCTTATTAACCAAATTTAAAAAATATGCTCCACGGCAGGTTCGAACTGTCGACCTTCAGATGACACAACTGATGCTATGAGACTGACGCTCTACCGACTGAGCTAGTGAAGCAAGTTTTTGACAGGAAAAAGAGGTGGATTTTCAAGAGGAACCAAGCATTGCTACATGGGAAAACTCATTACGATCGTAACTAGAGAAAGGGGAAATGTAATTCACGGTACATGTAACAGAGTGAACCGGTTGATTGCTTTATAACCAGATCGATTAGTTAAGAAACGAGTTTTGAGGAAAAGGGATCCTAGGTGTGCATTGAAAGAGTTTGAACCGGTTCCACGAGATAATTATCCAAAGTTTGAGCCTGCTTTAATTTGGATGCAAGAAAATATTGTGCAAAAGTGAAAGAGTTCCTTATGTATTATTATTTGAATGTTACTAGGATGTTACTAGGATGAGTAATGCCTTACATTAGTGCAGACATTTTGGTATGTCACCAAGGAAATTGAACTTGCAATCGCGTATTAGGTTGAAATGTAGCACGAATCGCATATTTAAAACGAAGGTTCGATTGAGGAGAACACTTGTGGGACCATATGAGTCTACTGTTAGAATTGAGGTTATATTCTACATACACAATCAAATGTCTTTGGAAGGAAGGCAGTTTCTGGATTGAAATTCGTTTATCGTTTTTAAATGAGTTGGATATAAAAACATCTTTTTGATGTTAATTTACAAACTTCCAGGTCTTTATCAATGGATTATCACCTCAATTTGCCTGATTAACTATCCGTAGATAATGATATGGTTTTCATATATTTCGGCAAATGTGTTGGGAAAAGACAAAAAATAATGCTCCACGGCAGGTTCGAACTGTCGACCTTCAGATGACACAACTGGTTGTTATGAGACTGACGCTCTACCGACTGAGCTAGTGAAGCTGGATGATTGCTCAAAAAATCGGCCAAACTCACCCGATTTGACCTTTTGCCAAGAGCTCACCCAAAGTCTATTGAATATCATAGTGATATATTGAAACCAAGAACAAAGAGTGTACGAAACATTTACCCAAACACATAGTATGACAATATGTAAATCACTTTATGGTGGTTCTCAGTTTTAGCAAATTTTCTGTATAGCCAGCTGTGCTTCAGAGCTTACTATGAGCGAAGCGAGTGGTGAGTGCGAGTATCGTGCAACCATTAGCATAAAAGGTATCATGTTTGTTTGCTAAAACTAGACATTTTCACTACTGAGGGGGAATCTCTTTGTTGACCCTGCTACACTGACGCTTCATAGTGGTAACCACTCGGGTATACTTTTTTCAACAGCCAAATGAAGATGGTGTAAATCGATTTGACAATTTGTTTGTATTTCAATGATTCGATAGCTGTTGGTGATTCTGGTTGAGGCTATGTGGAGCTATTTGGAGCTATGTGGAGCTATGTGGAGCTATGAGAAGCTTTGTGGCGCTACCAAATTGGCGCTACCAAATGAAACACTCCAGTACGTGCTGCCAAAAGACACTTACTTGTACAGTGAAACTGCGAATAGCTCATTAAATCAGTTATCGTTTATTTGATAGCATCCTCACTAAAGTCAAAAGGAGACTCTCCTCACTAAAAGTCCCGTATTGGTTATATTTCGTTGTAACATGATTTGGTAAATGTACTGCAAATATAGTGAAAAACAAAGTACAGATGAAATCCAAGAATTTCATTTGCATCAACAACAAAATCACCCATCTACATAGATTAGCATCAAAGATGATCAATTTGTGCGTGTATGCCTGGTTAATCACTGGAGGTTTGTTTGAACTTTAGAAATTAGCCCAAACGTAGATGTAAACGAGCGAACGTGCGAAGCGAGTGAGTGAGTGAGTGAGTGAGTGAGTGAGTGAGTGAGTGAGTAGCGAAAACGAGCAAAGTGAGTGAGCGAGTTAGTTCGTTCGTTCGTTCGTTCGTTCGTTCGTTCGTTCGCTCGTTCGTTCGCTCGTTCGTGAGTAGCGAAAACAACTAAAGAACCAAAGAAGCGATAACGAACTAGCCAAACTGATTTGAAAGTACTTAATGATTATCCTCAAGATTCGTATCAAGTTTAACAGTTTATTCTTCTTCCAACACGAGGTCATCCTCGTCTTTAGGTTCAACTAATTACTCTCATCCTTCATACACAACCAATTGCTTAGTCAGAGGTTTTGTAGTGCTCCATACCTAACAATCAATTCTTTTGACTTGAATAATTATCTAGATGTTATTTATAGTCAAGGGTGCATATCATGGGTATATGGCCAAGATTGACTAAAACCAATACGAGCAAATGAAAGAGTGAGTAGCGAATTTAAGATGTCTATGATGTCAATTATACGATGTATACAATCTCTATGATCTCTACATCGATGGTTGTGTTCAGTGGTTAAAAGCGTGTTGGGTGATTTCAATTTTAAAACTTACAAGTTTATTACATCACTGTCAGAAGAGCAGAGATTACTAAATAGATTTTAAAAGGAATATCACAATATCTTGAACAAGCAAATATATATCAAAAACACTATCAAAGCAAATACCAATCGAGCACAACCAAGTACAACCAATCCATCACACTCAAAAATCAATTTAGACCATCAGTATTTTGACTTGAATATGATGTCTATGATTTGAACTTGATGACTGAATATGACATCGGCAGTATGTATGATTTACATGATGTTGATTTCATGGGTCCAAAAATATGCTCCACGGCAGGTTCGAACTGTCGACCTTCAGATGACACAACTGGTTGTTATGAGACTGACGCTCTACCGACTGAGCTAGTGAAGCTGGATATTGGCTGGTAGAAACCTGTGGATATTGATACAGATACACTTGCAAGGCTAACCAAACAATCATACTTGTTTAATCAAATTATAATTTAATGGTTTCAAGATCTAATGTGAGATACATGGTTGAATAAGCTACTGCGAAGCAGCACAACGAGAGAAGCGAAATACATAGTTGAATAAGCTACTGCAAAGCGAGATACATAGTTGAATAAGCTACTGCGAAGCGAGATACATAGTTGAATAAGCTACTGCAAAGCGAGATACAAGTTGAATAAACTACTGCGACGCAAGGTATAAACTACTGCGACTCTCCATTAAAGGTATTTAAATATCAATCTTTAAGTTGACAGTTTCTAATCATAGAATTTATCTTCAAATTGAAAGAATTGAATTCGTAGAATACTTGAGAATCCACCACTCACTCACTCGCTTTGCTGGGACCCTTGAAAGTTAAGAATACTCACCAAGGGGGGACCCTTGATAATTACTGAAAACTATTAGTTACTAACAGTCACCCAAAGTAGCCTTGAGAAATCCAAGTTGTATTGTGCAAACTATTCTAGGCGGATCAAATGGTGTCTTTACTGCAGTAATGATGTACAAGAGGGAAGCAGAGCAGGTGAATGCGAGTGATTTCTGGTTGATCCTTATCAAGAATGTTGGGCATTTTTGTGGGGTTGGTTATAGTGGGATCATGATGTGTATATAACTGAGTGGGATATTGATGTGTGGTTTAATGATTATCATCACATAATTTTAATTTCACACACTTCACCTCTATTCGTATCTCATAGAAATCATACTCAGATCATAAAAATATGAGCAAACTCGCCTCGCTCGTTTGCTCATTAATTATAACGTCTAAAAAATTCAAACGTACAGACAAACTTTCATCTTTCTTTCTTCAAATCAACCCTTCACTTTGTCTACTCAAATAAAATAGTGAGCACTCTCCGTACCACAATAACCACTTGACAGCACCACACTAGTTAATGATTTATCACCACAACTTCAAAGTTTCAAGCAAAACGATTCCAAGGAGATTACAATTGGCTTTCAAAAGTACTTGTCAAAGAAACTCATTCTACACTATTAAATCTGACACAACGGACATGAGAATAGGTTATGTCAGCTAAAATATGACTCAACGGACATGAGAATAGGTTACGTCAGCTAAAATATGTGATGACAACCCCTGATGTCTAAATGTTCGTTCCAATGAGGGCTACAACAGTTGTACTGGCTTTACTTTGGTTCATCAAAAGAACGATCCAATTCAATTCTGAGAAAATTGAAGGTCCACTTGTTAGAAAAGTGTACCTCCATTTCTGATTGTAGGTCCACTTCTATATCACTCTTGGTTAGCTATACTTGTAAAAAAATCATCAAGACCTAGCAAACATTAGAATCAACAATTTGAGGAAACTCATCAATCCTAATGCTCCAAGCAGTTTATTCTACACTTTTGGTATATAATCCTGCACATATAACGTTTTGGGTTGCAAACGAACGAGCAAACGAGCGAGCGAAGCGAGTGAGTTTGTGAGTGTGAGTTTGTGAATGTGAGTTTGTGAGTTTGAGTTTGAGTTTGAGTGTGAGTGTGAGTGTGAGTGTGAGTGTGAGTGTGAGTGTGAGTGTGAGTATGAGTTTGTGAGTTATTGAGCTTGCTCTTTGCCTGCTCGTTCTCTCGTTCATTTGCTCATTCGCTCATTCTCTCGTTCTCTCGTTCTCTCGCTCGCTCGCTCGTTCATTTGCTCATTTGCTCGTTCGCTCGTTCTCTCGTTCGCTCGTTCTCTCGTTCGCTCGTTCGCTCGTCTGCTTATTTGTCGTGTTTTCAGAACATCTAATATGTCCACCAAAAATCAGCCATGAGTCGCTTTTGTTCAACTGGTATAAATGCTAACTAATACCCCAGAAAACAAATTTATTAGTGCTGCATCTTGTACTTTTGATGTGTTAGATGTGTCATGTTTAGTTGCATTAGTCTGTATAACTTTAGGCTGTGCTGATTATTATCGTGAGTGATTGGGTAACGAATTCTTTTGATTGAACGAACAAGCAAACCGACAGAGTGAGCAGGGAATTCTTTTGATTGAACAAAAAATCAAACCGACTTAGTGTTGTGTATACAACTTGGTTTTACAATACTAAGGAGTTCACTCAAGCTGTATAAGGGACTAACTTTAGTTGACAATGTAAAGAAAGACGCGACTTGCATTGACGTATTCTCAAGAGCCCACTTTGTTAATTGAAGTAAATTGTTATTTAGAACTAACTTGTTATTTAGAACCAACTTGTTATTTAGAGCCAACTTGTTATTTAGAGCCAACTTGTTATTTAGAGCCAAGTTGTGATTTAGAACTAACTCGTTATTTAGAACCAACTCGTTATAACTCACTTCGCTCGTTATTACCTACTTGTTATAACTAACAAGTATCTTGCAGCTTAGAATTAATCAACCATAGAAAACTCAAACAAAGCGTACACTCAAACAAACCAAAAGAACACCTTTAACCTCCAAAGACCCGTACAATAGACTAGAGGAGACACATTCCAGTACATCCGATGGCATGTATGGCATGGGAAATCTCCGAGGCATCTCCGTACTCACAGTAATTGATCTAATTGGTACACTAATACATTTGGCATTCCACCTTGATTATGATTCCCCACTACACTACTCACTTTCGCATTTGAAGGATAAATGGCTGAATTGGCGAGCGAGCTAAGGGCGAGCTACGAGTGAGTTGTTATAAATACACGACGAGCAATTTGTTATCACAAACAACAATGAGCTAAGCGATTCTGATTTAAATATTAGAACCGAGATATGACAAACGAGATATGAGAAAGGATTTTGGGAGGAGATGATCCATGTGAAGCGAAAAGAGACCAAGACAGTAAACGATTAACCTCAAAAGTTCGCACTCAATCACTCACGAACTCGAATTTCCCATATAATGGAACGGACCTAAAGACCTATACCGCAATAATGAGAATTCACCGAGGGGGAAACTTATTCACTCACTCACTCGCTTCGCTCGTTCGTTTGTATTATACACCAAGAGTAATGAACCACTTGAGTGAGTCTTGTATATTCAATGATTTTCATTTCATTACATTTCTATGATGCTTCGCAAACCTATTGGTGTAAACTAATACTAAGGAGGTATATGTTTGCTGTAAATTGTTTTAATGTAGGGCTTCTTTTAGGTTTCAATGAAACATGTACGTAATTTGGCAAATTCACACTCAATAACAGCTATAGTTGTACAGTACGTATATGTATGAATTCATATCATTCTGGTTTGGATTAACAATTAATAGCCTAAAATCTATCTCGAATGTCTAAAGTATTAAGACTGATTGTAATGATTTCATCACTATTATAATGGTTTTTGAGGGTATTGTATACCGATTGTGGTTTGGATGATATACGAAGCGAGTGAGTGTTTGAATGAGTGAGAGTGAGTGAGAGTGCGTGAGAGTGAGTGAGAGTGAGTGAGAGTGAGTGAGTGCGTGCAACAGTAAGCGGTTCACCTCACTCACTTCACTCACTTTGTTCGTTCAGAAGTAAACTATCGATTGACAGGTATAATGTTAATGAAATGAACAATAACTGTTTTTTGGTATTTGAGGATGGAATATCAGCTAGCTTCATCATTGGTTTTTGTATCAATTGGATAGCATACCGCGAATCAGTCATAACGTTTGTACTGGTTAGGCTCATACCGCAACACATCAGTGTACTTTGATATATTTGTGAAGCTAACTATCTTTGTACCAACATTTGAGAGATAACAGGTGAAACTGAATATCTTTGTACCAACATTTGGAAGCTAACAAAGCGAAGCTAAATATGATTCTATGTACCAACATTTGCTCTGGAGCAACAAATAAAGCGATATCATTCCTGCTCTATACCAACACTCAATATTTAAGAGCTATGCCGATTATGTCGTTTTTCGATAATGGAACTAACCTCTGAAGGTTTGTACTCACTCAGAATTCGCACCCACTTGCAATCACGAATGAACGAACGAATGAGCGAACGAACGAACGAACGAGCGAACGAACGAATGAACGAATGAGCGAACGAACGAGCGAACGAGCGAACGAACGAATGAACGAGCGAACGAGCTAACGAACGAACGAACGAACTCAGAATTCGCACCCACTTACTCGCACTTACTCACTCACACGCACTTACTCACTCACTCACTCACTCACGAACGAACTCAGAATTCGTACCCACTTACTCGCACTTACTCACTCACACGCACTTACTCACGAACGAACGAACGAACGAACTCACGAACTCACAATCTCACAATCTCACTCACGAACAAACTCGCTTCGCTTGTTTGTTCTCACTCACGAACGCACTCACTCGCTTCGCTCGTTCGTCTGTAAATCATCCTTTACAAACCAAATCTGGTATCATACACTCCATTCCCACCTCTAAATCACTCTTGTACTCACTCAGAAATCATTACTCAGAATTCAGCTGGATTTATTTTGCATACTTTGCTCGTTCGATTTGCTTCTGTTGTTCAATGGTTGACCTTTAGAAAATCAAAGGTAGGGCTCACTCAGAATTGGCTCCTCACGAACGAACGAACGAGCGAAGCGAGTGAGTGAGTGAGTGAGTGAGTTTGTGAGTGTTGAGTGAGTGATTTGAGTTCGTGAGTGACTTCGTGAGTTCGTGAGTGAGTTTGTGAGTGAGTTGAGTGAGTGAGTTGAGTGAGTGAGTTTGTGAGTGAGTTGAGTTAGTGAATGAGTTCGTGAGTTCGTGAGTTCGTGAGTTGCGAGAATTGGCTCCTCACGAACGAACGAACGAACGAACGAGCGAATGAACGAACGAACGAACGAACGAACGAATGAACGAATGAACGAATGAACGAATGAACGAATGAACGAATGAGTGAATGAACGAATGAACGAATGAACGAATGAGTGAATGAACGAATGAGCGAACGAATGAACGAACGAGCGAACGAATGAGCGAACGAATGAGCGAACGAATGAACGAACGAGCGAACGAACTCACAAACTCACAATCTCACGAACTCACGAACTCACGAACTCACGAACTAACGAACTCAAGAACTCAAGAACTCAAGAACTCAAGAACTCAGAATTCGCACCCACTCGCATTTACTCACGAACGAACGAACGAATGAACGAATGAACGAATGAACGAATGAACGAATGAACGAATGAACGAATGAACGAATGAACGAATGAACGAATGAACGAATGAACGAATGAACGAATGAACGAATGAACGAATGAACGAATGAACGAATGAACTCACTCACTCACTCACTCACTCACTCATTCAGAAGTCGCAACCACTTACTCGCACTTACTCACGAACGAACGAATGAACGAATGAACGAATGAACGAACGAGCGAACGAACGAACGAACTCACAATCTCACGAACTCACGAACTCACTCAGAATTTGCACCCACTCGCTTTTACTCACGAACGAACGAATGAACGAATGAACGAATGAACGAGCGAGCGAGCGAACGAACGAACGAACTCCCTCACAATCTCACTCATAATTCGCACCCACTTACTCGCACTTACTCACGATCAAACGAACGAGCTCACGATCGAAAGAACTCACACGCACTTACTCACTCACAATCTCACGAACTCACAATCTCACTCACTCACGAACTCACTCAGAATTTGCACCCACTCGCACTTACTCACGAACAAACGAACGAACGAACTCACGAACTCACTCAGAATTCACACCCACTTGCACTTACTCACGAACGAACGAACGAACGAACTCACGAACTCACGAACGAACTCAAGAACTCAAGAACTCACACACTCACACACTCAGAATTCGCACCCACTCGCACTTACTCACGAACGAACGAACGAACGAACGAACTCACAATCTCACTCACTCACTCACTCACTCACTCAAGAACTCAAGAACTCACTCACTCACTCACTCAGAATTCGCACCCACTCGCACTTACTCACGAACGAACGAACGAATGAACGAACGAGTGAACGAACGAGTGAACGAACGAACGAGCGAACGAATGAACGAATGAACGAATGAACGAACGAGCGAGCGAACGAACGAACGAACTCAGAATTCGCACCCACTTAAACAAACGAAAAAACTCGCTTCGCTTGTTTGTTCTCACTCACTCACAAGCACTTACTCTCGAACGAAAGAGCGAACGAAAGAACAAACGAACAAACTCGCTTCACTTGTTTGTTCTCACTCACTCACGAACAATCTCACTCACGAACAAACTCGCTTCGCTTGTTTGTTCTCACTCACTTCGCTTGTTTGTTCTCACCCCATCATTCAATTTACCCAATTAATCACCACAACTCTGTTACCTCGCCCCCACGTGACAAGCGCGTCAAAAGATAAACATGCCAAATCATTAACATTGTACCTTGACCCTTTTAAGGACCAATAAGGATGAATAAGGATATGAAGATTAACTAGTTGATGAAATGGAAATATTTGTTATAAGAAGTCTATGATTAAACGATTTCAAAATACATAATCTAGATATATAATGTAGATATAATGTAGATGTATAATTACACGATTAGATACACGATTAGTTACACGATTAGTTACACGATTAGATACACGATCACGATCACCTTACAAATCAAATCGGTTAAGGAATCAGTACAAAGGTTTAAACGGATTTGTACTCTAGTTAACCCTCGTAAAGCCAAAGGTAAAAAAAACGAGAAAAGTGCTCAAAGAAAAAAAAAGTAAACAACAACAAACCATGTCTTCTGGGACAACGTCCACACCGCGGAAACGGGGGATTGAAGGTTTAGATGAAGAACTCCCAGCATTTGATGATCCAGCGGAGCTTGTAAACTCTGTTATATCAGCACTTCAACAACCTGAAGAAAGAACTAACGTTGCAGAAACTTATGCTAATGACAAGAATTTAGCAACTGAAGTTCAAGCATACGCGAAGATTGCAGGAATGGATTGGACGTTTTATGTTAAATCATTAGCAATATCTATTGGTAGGAATACAGAAGGAGCCGCGGGAACATCATTAATTGATATTGATTTAGGACCAGCCAAAGTTGTTAGTAGACAACATGCAACTATTACATATAATTTAGATAGTCGTTGTTGGGAATTAAAAGTTTTAGGAAGGAATGGAGCAAGAATAGATGGAAATAAAATTCAAGTTGGACCAATACATCTGACACCTCTTCATCTGGGAGCAATTTTAGAAGTTGGAGGTACTCAAATGATGTTTGTATTACCAGAACTGCAACCAGAAATACTGCCAAAAATGGTTACAAAATGTTTAATGAAATTTAAAGAAAAATCAAAATTAAGAAGATTACTGACACTGTCACAAAATTCATCATCAGGTATATCCAATAATATCAATACTATTAATAATGGAGGAAATTTAGGATCACATAACTCTGGATCACTTAAGAATTTTCAAATTTATGATAAACTGCAATTAATTCAACTGCCATCATCAGTATCAGCAACATCATTACAAAGTAATTTAGATCAAGATCTACTGAAAGAAGAAGCTAAAGATATTAAACCTCCATATTCTTATGCAACAATGATTACTCAAGCAATTTTATCAAATGATGATGGAGTTATGCTGTTACTGGAAATTTATTCATGGATAGCACTGCATTATGCTTATTATAAATATCTGAAAACTGGTTGGCAAAATTCAATTAGACATAATTTATCATTAAATAAAGCTTTTGAAAAAGTTCCAAGAAGACCAAATGAACCTGGTAAAGGTATGAAATGGCAAATTAGTGAATCTTATAAAGAAGAATTTTTAAGTAAAATAACAAATGGTTCTTTACTGAAGAATAGAAGAGGTTCTTCGGTATCAAGACAATTACATTTACATTTAGCAACTCATAAAGCTTTACCTGAACTGCAAAAAAGAAATCCAGATGAACTGTCTATAGAACTGCAATTACATCATAATCAACAAAAGCAAATTCAAGAGCATCAACAACTTCAACGGCAACAACAGCAACAACAGCAACAACAAAAACTTCAACAACAACAACAACAACAACAACTTCAAGGGGGTCACCTTCAACAAGGACATATGCAGCAAATGCGACATAAACAAGATCCAAATCAATTTCATCAAAGAACTAATCTGTTACCTAAAATAGGCCAAGGTTATATGATGAATCCAATGCAACAATCAATGGTTCAAAACCACATGGGGTCTATGAATCAACCAAATAGTTTTAACATGAGATATGGATATCTGGGTACATCACCACAATGGTATGGAATGATGCCTAATGGACCCAATGGACCGAACGTACCGAACGTACCAAACGTACCAAACGTACCAAACGGACCAAATGGACCAAACGGACCAATCAAAAATGAAGTAACGTCACCAAACAGACAAAACGTTGATTTAAACACGACACCAAAGTTACCTAAAGTAGGAGGAGGCTCCTCAAACTTATTTAGCCTCCCCCCTCCAAATGGATCTAGCGCACCACACACATATGGTCACTCTAGACTGAACTCATACGGTAATCAGCCTTTGGACCCAAGTTTTTCGCTGATTCCAACATCAAATGATACAAATCATACCACTGAACCAAGCTCACTGGAATTACAATTGGGATTCACTTCCCCTAAAAAATTAGCTGCATTGGAAGCATTCACACCAGAAAGAGGTTTAAAAAGTGGTAATAATCATAACATAAATACTGCAAATGCAAACTCAAAATTAGGTTTTTCCGTTAATAATCCAGGTAACCAACTGCTGCCTGCATTCTGGAACTTTGTTCAATTCAGTACCCCAAATGGTCAAACTCCAATGCGTAAAGGTAGTGTGGAACAAGGAAGCCCTACATTAAGCAGAAAAATCTTGTCAAATAATAGCTCTCATAATAATAGCGTACATAGCGGTTCAGGAAATGGCACAAACAACACATCAACAAGCTCTACTAATGGGGAGAACGCAGGGAAAGATGAAGAAAAGGAAGAATCTCCTTTGAAACTGAAATCTGAAGGTATTTTAAAATCTGAAAAGGTTGTTTCCGCGTGAGATGGGTATTATATGTATATACGAGCTGTTAGCAGCTTTATAAGAGAGGACAATATAGTTTGTATTTAATTTACATTTACGAGAAAAAGAATAAGAAGAGTAGGTTAGGGTGAGTATCAACGAGAAGAGTGTGTAAGGATGACTAATAACAATAAGAAGTGTGCAAGGATGAGTAATATCAACCAGAAAAATGGTGTCAACCTTTAAAGATCTGTACCGTGATAATATTCATATACTATACTGCTCATATACTATTTATATACTATGCTATTCATAGCACTGCTCCACAGCACTATTCATATACTATACTACTCATATACTATTCATATACTATGCTATTCATAGCACTGCTCCACGGCACTATTCATATAATATACTACTCATGTAATATTCATATACTATACTACTCATATGCTATTCATAGCACTGCTCCACAGCACTATTCATATACTATACTACTCATGTAATATTTATATATTATACTACTCATGTAATATTCATAAATTATGATACTACTCATAGCACTGCTCCATAGCACTATTCATATACTATACTACTCATGTAATATTCATAAACTATTATACTATTCATAGCACTGCTCCGCAGCACTATTCATATACTATACTAATCATATACTATTCACATATTATGCTACTCATAGCACTGCTCCGCAGCACTGTTCATATACTATACTAATCATATACTATTCACATACTATGCTACTCATAGCACTGCTCCGCAGCACTATTCATATACTTTTTACTCATATACTATTCACATACTATGCTACTCATAGCACTGCTCCGCAGCACTATTCATATACTATTTACTCATATACTATTCACATACTATGCTACTCATAGCAATGCACCGCAGCACTATTCATATACTATGCTACTCATATACTATTCACATACTATGCTACTCATAGTACTGCTCCGCAGCACTATTCATATACTATACTACTCTTTTAATATTAATATACTATTATACTACTCATAGTACTGCTTCGCAGCACTATTCATATACTATACTACTCTTATAATATTCATATACTATTATACTACTCATAGTACTGCTTCGCAGCACTACTCATATACTACTCACATACTACTCATAGCACTGCTCCGCAGCACTATTCATATACTATACTACTCATGTAATATTCATATATTATACTACTCATAGTACTGCTTCGCAGCACTATTCATATACTATACTACTCTTATAATATTAATATACTATTATACTACTCATAGTACTGCTTCGCAGCACTACTCATATACTAGTCACATACTACTCATAGCACTGCTCCGCAGCACTATTCATATACTATACTCTTCGCAGCACATTTCGTCCCAGAACTCATTCAATTGAAATATTAAACACACACTCATAGTGCTTCGCAGTACTATTCGTCCCTCATTCAATAAAAATACTATACATACACTCATAGTACTGCTTCGTAGTACTAATGAATCACATAATACCACCAATTGTCTGATTTAGTATACATCAATTTGGTTGTAGTTACCAAACCTCCACTTGTTTGGCCGAAATTTGAGATTTTCTCAGTGATGGTTGCAAAGCCAATGCACTAGTGAAGATTAAACCAACCAATGGACTAAAGATTAAACCAACCAATGCAATAAAGAACCAACCAATGCAATAAAAAACCAACCAATGCACTAAAGAACCAACCAATGCAATAAAGAACCAACCAATGCAATAACCAACCAATGCAATAAAGAACCAACCAATGCACTAAAGAACAAAGCAATAAAGAACCAACCAATGCAATAACCAACCAATGCAATAAAGAACCAACCAATGCACTAGTGATAACTTTCAAAATGAAATCGCCATATCAACAAAACCATCAGTATATAATGTCAGGGCCACCCCAAATCATAAATGTTGGTTTTTGAAATCATAGAGGTATCAAAAAAATTAGCTACTCATTCACTCAAGAACCGCACCGCAATAATAGAGCAAGTTTTGTCAACTTGGTTGTTTAAGGAAAGTAGCATCTTTACAGATCTGATATTCTTATTGGTTTGTGTAATGGGTTAATTCTTATTGATTGAAAGATATGAAATGTGCTCACACTCACTTACAAACGAGCGAAGCGAGTTTGCTCACACTCAGGTCTATTATATCCCGGATCTCTAAAGTATTCTTTCTTTTAGAATACTAATGTCTTGTTCTGTTCCTTAGCTTGAACCAAGAAACAGTAATAAGAAGACCAGAGGGAATTATTGTAATAAGTGTAAAGCTCTTCGCTCGTTTGCTCGCACTCACTCACGAACGAACGAATAGTGCTGCGAAGCAGTACTATGAGTGCTTGATACTCACTTACGCAATCACTCACTCACTCACTCACTCACGAACGAACGAACGAATAGTGCTGCGAAGCAGTACTATGAGTACTTGATACTCACTTACGCAATCACTCACTCACTCACTCACTCACGAACGAACGAATAGTGCTGCGAAGCAGTACTATGAGTGCTTGATACTCACTTACGCAATCACTCACTCACTCACTCACTCACTCACGAACGAACGAATAGTGCTGCGAAGCAGTACTATGAGTACTTGATACT
>JAKUAJ010000169.1:26822-46849 GCA_030562865.1 Kodamaea lidongshanica (nom. inval.)
GCTGCGAAGCAGTACTATGAGTACTTGATACTCACTTACGCAATCACTCACTCACTCACGAACGAACGAACGAACGAATAGTGCTGCGAAGCAGTACTATGAGTGCTTGATACTCACTTACGCAATCACTCACTCACTCACTCACTCACGAACGAACGAACGAATAGTGCTGCGAAGCAGTACTATGAGTACTTGATACTCACTTACGCAATCACTCACTCACTCACTCACTCACTCACAAACGAACAAACTCGCTTCGCTCGTTTGTTTCATTTGGTGGCACCTTTGATCAATACTTGCACAGATTCCCAGCTTATTTACAACAGTTATCAATGGAATCCAATGGTAAATCTGTTACAAGAGGAAATGAGTTCACCAACCACCAAACTGGTACTATTTTATTTGGTGAACCAGCAACAAACTCTCAACACTCTTTCTTCCAACTCCCATCCAACTTTATACTCGCAGCTCAATCTCACAACCCATCCGAAGAAAACTTGCATTCGCTCGTTCGTTCGTTCGTTCGTGCGTGCGTGGTGAGAATTTGTGTGAGTCTGTGCGAGTGACCGCTCGGACTATGGATTGGATTGCCTATCCTATGGTTCATTGAGCAGAAGCTCAACCAAGAACAAGTATGGCTCAATTTTCTTATTGAACATCTGCTCTTTTATTATTATTTTTATTATACTAGTCTTATAATATTAATATACTATTATACTACTCTTAAAATATTAATATACTATAATACTACTCTTATAATATTATTATACTATTATACTACTCATAGTACTGCTTCGCAGCACTATTCGCACTATTCACAGGCTAGGACCATACCAACTGTTTTTCCATAAAAATATCACATATAACCTCATCAATGCTTAATGTCATCGTTTCTTCCCACTACGGTTCTGTAACTTTACTCTCAGTACAACAAAAGTCTCTTTGAGGCTGACTGCAAGCTTCATTAACTTTTCATCAAGAGAATCCTCCGCCTGCTTCAACATAGCTAAATGGAAATACTACAAGAATGCTATGAAAAGCAGACGATTTTGTGATTTTATAGAGATCTGAATGTTGAATAGTAGCATGGTCTTTGACACGAATTACACTCACGAACGAAGAACGAACGAACGAACGAACGAACGAGCGAAGCGAGTGAGTTCGTGAGTGAGTTCGTGAGTTCGTGAGTTCGTGAGTGATGAGTAATGAGTGCGTTAGTGAGTAATAAGTAAGTCATGAATAAGTAAGTCATGAGTGATTGACGAACTCACGGACTCACGGACTAACTCACTCAAAAGTTCGCACTCTCGCTCTTATTCACTCACGAACTCACTCACGAACTCACTCGCTTGGCTCCTCCTGTTTGTTCCATTCTTTCCGTCACCATTGGTTATTTCGCACCTATATTACTGCGATATGAGTAATGTCATCCTTAATGTTTAATATATTCGCAGTATTTACTCACACACTCTGTAGTATTTACTCACAAAATGCATTCACTCACTCTACGAGCGAGCGAACGAACGAGCGAGCGAAAGAACGAACGAGCGATAGAACGAGCGAAAGAGCGAAAGAACGAACGAGTGAACTCACTCACGAACTCAATCACTCAGTCACTCGCTTCGCTCGTTACTCACTCACGAACTTACTCACTCGCTTCGCTCGTTGAGGCATTTAACCTTTTATTTCTGTGTTTTGAGGTGCTCGTTACTACCCCAAAACAGCTACAAGTTATCATGGGTCATAGGATATAATTACATCCTATCATTCTATTCTAAGTACACATTATTCATAAATAGGTATTCGCTCGCATGTTCATGATCTCCAAGACAAAGAACACAGTAGTGATCAATGAATACACACCACAAAAGTCCTTCTAACCAGCTCTGTTACGTAAATCTGATATCTTCCTCTCAATCTCTCTTGGAGTTTTATGAAGCGCACTGGCAATTTGAATCTTCTTTTTCATGGAAAGATCATAAAATCGCTCGATAAAGTCGCCATCAATGACATTCTTGATGGGATTAAAACTACTGCGGAACTTCACAAAGTCCTTCCCCAAGATATTCAAGTGCTTACCCTCGGTGTTAAAGTATTCAGTCAACTGGTTCTGTAAACTTTGTAACAAGTCAACCTCATTCTGGGTCAACATTGGTATTAATAAACCAATAGTCCCTTGGAGTCCAAAATACACAAGAACCTCCTCTCCACCTAAACTGGCTTGTACTATGGAAGTGGCCACGTCTCCAATGTAGAACTCGCACATTGATATCGTTTTCAGAATGGAGCCACCCAACACCGGATCGGAGTTTTTTAGTAAGGTCCAATCATTATCCAGTTTATTTGATATCTCATTAGAAAGTCTGGTTACAAATAAGTTCCCAAACTTATCACCACCAGCAATGGTGTCATAGTCAACTTTAGCCATAGTGGTGATATGTCTCTTGATGGAGTCATCGGAGAATGGAATGAATAAATTATCACCTGGATCGTACTTTAAAAACACACTGGAGAGTCTGGCATCGCTCAAAACAATTCTGTCCTCTCCTAAATGAAGTAAATTGGTGATTTTGTGTATATATTTGATGGTTGATAACGATTTCCTCAAGAGCTGTTTTTGACCCAATTCAAATAACCGAAGTTGATTATCGGTTCCGACCAAGAGTCGGCCATTGAATGCCATTATCGCGAGTGGCTGTCCGTCGATTTCGGTTTCGTGAACGAGTTCCAATTTTTTGTTGCCTTGAATTTTGTATGTAAAGAGAAAGTTTTTATCGTATGAGTTTGGTAAAAACCGTTGGTTGGTTGTGATCCCAGCAACAAGGTATGTATCTTTGGATCTTTTAAAGTTTACCATTGTCAACGAGCATAGCAGTATTGTTGGTTCGAATTCGATGGTTTGGATGATTTCCTCATAATAAACCTGTATGCACGTTGCCCATTGATTAGCTTTCTGGTAACCAAAAGCACGATAGTAATCTTCTTCGTGAGTTTCAGTAGACTCATCAACCTTGTTGTCTGCTTCCTTTTTAGAGTATGGACTTTTGATCCCATATTGACTCTCACCTATATAGATGGCACCTTCATAATCAACCATTTTTCGTGGAGTGTAACGCAAGTGAGTTTTGTCAATCTTAAAGTCATTGGTACGGTCAAAACCAGAATCTTCCAGTCCCAAAGTAAAGATAGTGAGGTCATTTTCCTTTGATAGTCCAACTATAGCACCAGGGATATCTTCCGAGGAAAAGGCTGCTCCACAAGTCAAGTCGAGATCCAACAACGGTGAGCACTTGAAAGTATTGGACACTTGATAACATAACCATGAAGTGCTTGAGATGGCCAATATTAACGAGTCGTGTAAAATCAGTAACCTTACCGGGGAAGACCCTAAATACTTGATTCGTGTGTCTGTAAAGAGCCCCGATATCCCGTCAATGGAAGAGCGGACATAAACCCCATTTTGCATTCCAATGTGGACTGTATGTAGGTTGGCATCTGCCGTCACCAACAACGAGTGTGCATTTGACGTGAGAGCTTGAGTGGAAAGCGTTTCAAGGCAGTTTCGCGGTTGGAGAGATAACACTTGAATGGTTTCATCGATACATCCAATGACAACAAAATCCGATTTCATGACGTTAAACGTCATTGCAAGACATGTTGGAACGCTGGATATTTCCAATCTTTCTTGGTATTCGATCAACTGATCATCAGAGGCATCAACTTCAAAGTACACCAACTCATTGTTTGATAATGTAATCACAATCTGTTGGTTGTTTGTACATGCTTGAACGATGGTGATGCCTGCTGGAGGTAACCATTCTGTTATTTTTTTTTGTGATTGAGAAGCTGAGCTTGGTGGGGATAAATGTCTAATACCATGAGGGTAGATTTGAATAAGAGAATTTCTACCAACTTGTTGAATACCTAAAGTTTTTTGGTTCAACACTAAATTTGAGTCTTCCACTTCCTCAATAACCTCACCAATTGAAAGAATTAAGGTTTTTTCACTCAGGGTCAAGACCAAATAATCATCGTTAATAGACTCCGAGGTTAGCTTGGTTGTAAAGATACCCGTGGGTATCAATGGAATCCCCAGCTCCACAATCTTACTCACACTGGTACCATGTTTGATGTGTTTGAGGAAGCACGACAGCAGTAAGGTTGTAAAAGTCTCTTTCTTATTAATGGAAGCGTCGAGGGTTGGAGTATGGTCGTCTATGATGCTAACGAGAGCTAGATTCTGTAATGCTTTAACTTGGAATTCTTTTGCTTGTAAATTAGCTTGTAATGATTCCATTTGTGATAGGTCTTGGTCATTATTAACAAACCCACTGAGTGCCAAATTGTCTAAATTCTCCCCTAAACTCTCGAATTGAAAGGTTAACTTGTCGTTATTTTCAGTGTTAACAAAGAGAAACCCACTTTTGAGAATATTCATACTGGTGGCTACAGGAACAGTATCAAAGTATCCAATGGCGACATTTTGGCCTTCCAAAGATAACTTCAACAAGTCACCATGCGTGGTTTGAATCAACACGAAGAAGGTTTTCTTTTGCTTATGTATGGCGTAGCACTTGACTTTGGTTGTTTGTGAATTTTCCCTGGTTGGAAGTTTGATATACTGAGTATCATATATGAGAAACGAATCGCAACACACTAATAACCCCCCATTTGGTAATGCGATTTGACTCATGGCACTCTCGGGTAACTTAACCGGCTTCTTTCGAATCACATGATTAAGACCTTGATCAACTTCATACTCAACCAAATTTATCCCTCTACTCAAAGTGTACTCTATGCAGGAAAACACTGGATTATTATGAAAAGTGTATAGAGCCAGGATATCAAGTACCAAAGAGTTCTTTGAGATTGATTCCAAAGGAGATTCTAACTCCCCTGTTGATTGGTTGATTCTATAAACCAACTTATTTCTCTCGATTGCACTCACCATGATTGCTCGGTTTTCCGGGTCCACGGCAAGGTATTCACCAGGCGTAAATCGCGTGAATCCATTCTTTGCAAAGGCATGTTGGAAGGAACTTTGGAATGAATCTTGAAAGTTTATCAATGAAATGTTACCTGAATCACTCGTTGCCACGAGCTTCTGTTTATCCTGGATTTTAATTGGAGCTATTTTGTTGATGGTTCCGAATGATGATTGCGTGATTATCTGCTCGAACTTGCCTGTCTCGGTGTTTAGATTATACAACTGGAGGTTGGTTTTGTTGCATATGACGATGTTTTCATTGGAGGTGAGTGGGATATTGAATGATTGTGTGGCTGCACTTCTATGTCGAAGCGTTAGGTTGTATAGAAAGAGGTTGTCCATGGTTTTTTTTAGAGTGATGAGCGAACCAAGGTTAGTGGAGTTGACAAATTGATTGGGGGTTTGGATTAACAGAAGATGTTATTGGTAGTTAGGGGAGTGGGCAATTTGGACTGGATCACCAAAGAAATGAAGGAGGTTACAATGAAGCAGGTTACAATAAACCAGGTTACAATAAACGAGGTTACACCAGGTCACAAGAAACCAGATCACAACCAACGAACGAAAGAATATCACAACCAAACAAAAGGAAATCACTTACAAACAAATAGATAACTAATTGCTAATGGCTCTGTTGTCGTTTGTCTCCAAAACGTCATTCAAACAAACCATCACTATGAAAACTTCCATTACTGTCCCCGAAAACTGCATTTTCAATACTTTATGATACACATTCCGATACACGTTATGATATTGAATCTTTTATTTGATCAATTACTCGTCCATTACCAGAGACTAACCTTGGAGAGATTACCAGTCTACGATTTACTCATTTTTCCAGAGCGAGTAAATCTGAGAGTATTGATCTTTTTTCTGAATATCGAGGTACACAATATACTCAACAAGTGGTTGCCAGTGGTGACCAGGGGTGGTTTTTTTTATGATCAACCTGTTCACTCACTCATTTGTTCACTCACTCATTTGTTCACTCACTCACTAACTCACTCACTCACTAATTCACTCACTCGCTTCGCTCGCTCGCACGAGTTAGTATAAAGAATACTTGGAAACTGCCTCTATTTTGATGATGCAAATTGGATGATTTCTGATATCAGGTTTCATACGATTGAATTGAACGCTTGTGATAGAAAAAGACTGACAATGCGAAAGAGGACTTTATGATGCTTGGCCAAGATATGATAAACTTTTTCAGTTGAATAGCTATTGTCTTGAGGTAATTACCCAAGATGTAAAGTGTGTTTGTAAATTGGCCAGACTATGGCAAAGAGAGTATGTTGATCAAAAAACAATCTTACATCTGGAGAGGAAACATTTGAGCGAACGGGCGAACGAGCGAACGAGCGAACGAGCGAAGCGAGTTGAGCTAGTTGAGCGAGTTGAGCGAGTTGAGCTAGTTGAGCGAGTTGAGCGAGTTGAGCTAGTTAAGTGAGTTGAGCTAGTTAAGTGAGTTGAGCTAGTTAAGTGAGTTGAGCTAGTTAAGTGAGTTGAGCTAGTTGAGCTAGTTGAGTGAGTTGAGTGAGTTGAGCGAGTTGAGTGAGTGCGAGTTGAGCGCGTTGAGCGAGTTGAGCAAACCGAGTTGAGTGAGTGCGAGTTAAGTGAATGCGAGTCAAGTGAATGCGAGTCGAGCGAGTTGACTTGTTTGATAGGAATGGTTTTATATAATAAACTACGTATACATTACATCTAATATATATTAAAAATGTATCATGATCTCACTCAAGCAATATATACACAGGGAGCGAAGCGAGCTTGTAGTTGCTACCCTTGATGTAATATAAACTATCAAGAGAAGCCAGTTTGTAATCGCTTCACTCGTAATCGCTTCTCTCATACTCGATAAACCATCAACATCTCAATTTCAAAACCACCTCACTACTTATAATTATGCGCCATTCCCAACATACGAACAATTGAGTGAGTGAGTGGGTGCGAACAATTGAGTGAGTGAGTGAGTGAGTGAGTGAGTGAGTGAGTGAGTGAGTGAGTGAATGAGTGAGTAAGTGAGTGAGTGAGTGAGTGAGTGAGTGAGTTACGTTTAAATCGATTGTCCTACAATTCAAGTGCCTATTATTATCCTGTATTTCTCTAATGTCCTATAGTGTGGAGCGTAGTCTCGAAAACTCGCAACCTCATGAACTCACCAAGAATCTCGCAATCTCGAAATCTCGCATCCTCACTCGGTTCGTCAGTTTAACGGTACCCAAGTTGGTCTAGTCAATTTCACTCGCACATCATAGACAATATATTTGGTCGTAGTGAAATCATAGCATTTAGAGTTCTTTAATCATAGAATTCATACAAGAATTTCATAGCCATTTGTTAGGATGATACAATGCTCAGCAGTCGACTACACATACGTGCAGGACGACTAGACAAAGTACCAACGTACATAGACGAGATTGCCTGAGATAACTATATATAAGGTGTCAAACATACATAGTGGCTATATAAAGAGGTTTAATTTGACCAACATTTAAGTTAATCTCTACACTCACGAACGAGCGAAGCGAGTGAGTGAGTGTTAAAGAGTCTGAATGAGTTCAGTTCGCTCGTTGGTTCATTGCTCACTCTGACTCACTCACGAACGAGCGAAGTGTTGAAGAGTCTGAATGAGTCCGTTAGTTCGCTCGTTGGTTTATTGTTCACTCAGACTATCGCACTCACTCAGACTATCGCACTCACTCAGACTCTCGCACTCACTGACTATCGCACTTACTCAGACTCACTCACTCAGACTCACTTACGAACTTACGAACTCGCTCACTCGCTACGCTCGTTCGCTCATTCATGCCTCACTCACTGATAAAATTTGAAACTACATTAGATGGCTATACATGTGGAAAGCTACAGATGGTGTAAATTCTGATGGGATCATTGGTAATATATGGTCTGCTGCTTGATCTCATAAACCACTATCAAATTTGGTACTTCAACGCTACTCACTTGGCTACTCATTTTGGTCAGTTCATCGATGGCAGTTTTGATGAATCAAGGTGGCTTACTCAGGTACTCGTTCACCTAACGAGCGTAGCGAGTTTGTGAGTGTGAGTGTGAGTGTGACTCAGTCAGTCAGTCAGTCAGTCAGTCAGTCGCCTATTCACTCAATCACTCAGTCAGTCACTCAGTCACCCATTCACACAGTCACTCATTTACTCATTCACCCAATCACTCACTACTCGCTCACCCATTCACTCACTCACTCACTCACTCATTTACTCATTTACTCATTCACGCACTCTCGCACTCACTCGCTTTGCTCGTGCGATCGTACTCACCCACCTCACACACTCACTCGCTTTGCTCGTTCGATCGTACTCACCCACGCACTCACACACTCACTCGCTTTGCTCTTTCGATCGTACTCACCCACGCACTCACACACTCACTCGCTTTGCTCGTTCGATCGTACTCACCCACGCACTTGTCCTATGCCACCAGATTAATCATGTTACATTCGGATCAACCCTGATCTTCTTTGCTCCCCTTTGTGGAACCGGAAATTTCAAAGTGATGCCCCATGGTTGCATCTGTATGGGTGATATACTACATATTGTTAGTGATACCCCACATCTGTTCTCGATTGACTACGAGGACCCATACCGAAATAACTCACGAACGAACGAATGAACGAATGAACGAACTGAAGAGCTCACTCACACATTCACTCATTGGAATTCGAGCACCAGCTCTTAAGAGAAAATATACCTAGTTTAAATACTCACGAACTCAACTCACGAACTCACTGGAATTCGAGAACCAGCTCTTAAGAGAACATATACCTAGTTTAAATACTCTCTCACTCGCTTTGCTAGTTCGCTCGCTTTGCTCGTTCGTACAATTACACATTTTTCTGCTAGCCTTGTGTGGTGTGGTTGCAATCCATGGAGAGTCTTTTCTGGTCTAACTTCAAAGGCTTTTGTGTGGAAACTATTGACGCAGTATGAGGGCTTGCGGCTGATGTTGCTTTCAATTTTGATTTCAATTAGTATATAAAAACTGATTAGTTGATTTACTCATGAACTTATGCCACTTGTGTATATACTGAATATGTATCTGCCTATGTACTGAATATGCCACCACTTCATATGTACTGAATATGTATCTGCCTATGTACTGAATATGTCTCTGCCTATGTACTGAATATGTCTCTGCCTATGTACTCCACCACTGCTAATTATGTACCCACTAATACCCCAAATCCGTATCTTACAATTCGTCATGTGGATTGCATATGTGTCAAGTCACCTTTCGCCGCATCACCATAACAATTGTATGACCTTGTACCAAAAGCAATAAGCCTGGAACCATCACGCACCGCCTTGGTGGAGAGTTCCGCAAACTGCACGGCAAATATGTCACTGGCTGATCTCGGTGACAATCTTCCAATTGTTATGCATCTTCGGGAAATCACACCTTACACAATCGGTTAATACCGCTTACAACTTGTATGATTATACAACTGGCAGGTACTCACCAATTCACCTCCGCAGCATTCTTTACCGTTATCATTCATATTCATAGCTAACTGCCATACATTCCATGAGTATATATAATCAATTCTCAAAGAACTGGTTTAGACATTTCTTTTTTTGTCAAACAATCAACCTTGTTCGTAAAGTGCCGTGTATCCATCTTGTGATTGTGTGGTTGTGTAAATGATGACAATGATTGTAAAGAGTTTATTGTGTAAGCGAATATGTCATTGCAATTAGTATGTGGCTTTGCAATTATATTGTATGGTTGTTAGTGTGTGGATTGTATGTTCTGTGTGTTCTATATCTCTGTATCTCTGTATGTTCTGTGTGTTGTGTGTGTTCTATATCTCTGTATCTCTGTATCTCCGTATTTTCTGTATCTATGTATTTACCCAAGATGTAAAGTGTCAAATAACCAGACTATGACAAAGAGAGTATGTTATGAGATCAACGCTCCACTCGACTCACTCAACTCGCACTCACTCAACTCGCTTCGCTCGTAGAGTACATGATCTGTTGTACTACAACAACTATTACTTTAAACCTTTATTAATTATATAACTTGTACGCTTCATAAGTGCTACACAAGTTCATTAAACATTATGATATCACAAACTAAACATTAGGACTTTTGACACTAGTCAATTCTTCTTCAAAAGCATTATCGTAATTGTCAGCGCCAGCTTCAGTATAATCTCTAATCTTAAACAAGATTAAAGGAGCTGCAACAATTAATGAACCTTGACATAAAGCCCAAGATGATGCAAACATATCAATAAAAGGTTTTGGTCTTGAATCTAAAGACCATGCAATAGCACTACCTGCAGATTGAATACCTTTGTAGAAACCAGCATACAAAGCAGTCTTTTTTGGATTATTAGATAAAGCACCCATAGTCCATAAAATGAAAGATTGGAAAATAGCATCATAAACACCATAAAACATGTATAAGAACATTGGTCCAATATATTGACTTTCTTTATAATCAATTGGAGCTAATTTTGGAACTCCTCCTTTTGGAGCAGTAACATCAGCTCTAGTGAAACCTAATTGAAATTTAAGACCACCACCCCAAATGGCAATAGTTAAAAGTGAAACGAAAACCCAACCAATTCTTGCTCTAGTTGATCTCTTAAAGTATTTCAAATCTAATAAGGTACCAATTAACATAGCACCCAACATTTGAGAGAACCAATAAAGTAAAGAATTTAAAGATCTGGTTCTAAGGTTAAATCTACCAGCATTAAAATCATTGAATTGATAAGTGTAAAACCAATTTGAAGCGAAGAACATTGGGAATAAAATAAGAATCTTTGGTTCACTAATCAAAAGTCTAAACATTGAAAGTAATTCATGTTTCCAATTTGGATGTTTTTGATGTGCAACTTTAGTATTATCAGCTTTCCAAACTTTTGACATTGGTAACATAAAAAATGCAATACATGAACCTAAACACATTAAAATGATAAATGCGATAAAGGTACCATCATTTGCTGTTGAACTTTTGTTATGTAAATTATTTGCTAATGGAATAACTGAACCAATAACTGCACCTAAATTGAAAATAACCCAAAAGACCATAATTGCACGACCTTTGGTACCTTCAGTTGGGTATGACATGATGATTGTACCTTGGGCTGCCCATAACACACCCGCACAAACACCTAAAAATGCACCTGCAAAAATAACGAAACCTTTATTTTCATTATGATTGAAACTAAGTAATGAAGCTGCATATATAGCATAACCAATACCACCGAACATAAGTGAAGCACGAACTCCAAAGATATTACAAATAGTACCTCCAAAGAATCCAACAGTTGCAAATGTTGAATAAAGTGCAACGTTAGCGTTATCACTTGTTTTAACATCAGAAATTGATGCACCAATACCACTAAGAGCATTGAACATACCTGGAGTCATAAAGATAACAAATGCAAGCATAACAACTTGAACCATTGAATCTGAAAATTTGAATTGAATTGGACCAAATTTAACTGTTTGATCATACCATTTACCTGATGATGCAATTTCTTCATCGGTATATATCTTCATTTGAAGGCCATCTTCAAATCCTTCAACTTGTTTCAATTCCTCATGTGAACTAATGTTACTTTCAACTTGTGCTTTCTCCTCACTCATGTTTGATGTTTTTTTTCATTTTCATTAGACCTTAACCTTCTTTATATAGTTGATGTATTGTCCTCTCCCTCTCCAAAAATAATCATAATAATATATTGGAAAAAAGAAATGTCACGATGGAGTCAAGGTTTCATTGCAGAAAATGAAACAAGGTTACAATTCTTTTTTTGGGATCTCATTTAGTATGACTTTGTGTGTGATGTTTGGCTTTTGTGTCTTTTTTGTGTGGTTTGTGTCTTTTTTGTTGTGTAATTAAGTTCCAATGAGATATCACTTTGGTGATGTATACGATAAGTGATGTAACTTTTTTTTTGACAACCAACCATCAAGGGGTTAACCAAGGAGGTTGTCAAAAGCCAACCCTGGCCCCATGGTCATCTATATCAATTGAACCAGTCAAACCAAACAAACCTAATTGGCAAGTTCCTCTCTCACTGTAACGTAACATACATGTCAGTTTAAAACTACCCCACTGTTACATTACTGTTGACTCTGTTGTTATTCACCGTTGAACGTTAACATCGATTATTTATTGTGATCTCACATCTAAATGCGCGTCGAAATGCACCACTGTAGTGTGTTACCTCGTATCTGTGTTCAAGAATCGGTATATAACGGTAAGCTTGTTGTTACCAGCCCCTCCTTGTCTCTTTAACTTGATCATAATTGATTTCTGTGTAATAAAAAAAATTATCTTTGTAAGCAGTAAACTCGTATGATCGATAACCATTGTAGATTCAACAAGTTCAAAGCTTTGCCCCTCAATTTGAACCCTCAATTTGAACCCTTTGATCTATACGCATGTCACATTGCAATTTAAAGGTGACTGTGATTTGATTTGCCTTATTTGGGATAGAAATGTATGACACTGGTATTAAAATGATTACAGATGAATGTGAACGTGAATGTGAATGTAACGATAGTTGGTGAAAGTAGTGACGACAACTGTTGGTACACTTTCCAACTTGAGTTAAATGCAAAAGTATTCACGTTTGTTATTTGCTCTCTACTTTATGATTGTAAAAGACTAGGCTGGTCATACGTAATTGTCATGGCTGCAAGAGTTGATGTTACTATTCGGATTAATGGCGAACGTTGCATAAAGTTTTATGAAACATTTCAGCGAAATCTTTATTAATTCATTAATGTAATTTTGATAAACGGATACAAATGAAGTTGGATGTGGGATGTGTGATGTGGGGATGTACATAGTACGTGAGATGTATATAGTACGTGAGATGTACATAGTAAGTGAAGTGTACACGTTATTGTACGTAATAAGTGATGTACGTAATAAGTGAGATTTACATAGTAAGTGAGATGTACATAGTAAGGAGATGTACGTAATAAGTGAGATGTACAGTGAGATTTACATCAAAGTGAGATGTACAAAAGTGAGATTTACATAGTCTGTGAGATTTACATAGTAAGTAAAGTGTACATAGTATGTGAGATTTACATAGTGAGATGTACGTAATAAGTGAGATGTACATAGTAAGTAAAGTGTACATAGTAAGTGAGATGTACGTAATAAGTGAGATGTACATAGTAAGTAAAGTGTACATAGTATGTGAGGTTTACATAGTAAGTAAAGTGTACATAGTCTGTGAGATTTACATAGTCTGTGAGATTGTACATAAGAGTGAGATTGTACATAAGAGTGAGATGTACATAAGTGAGACTAATGGAACAAACCTCTAAAGACTCTCACACTCACTCAGACTCTCACACTCACTCAGACTCTCACACTCACTCAGACTCTCACACTCACTCACTCGCTTCGCTCGTTCGCTCACATCAAAGTAAATCCACATGAATTCACTTGTACATTCAGAGTATTAATCAACATTCATCACCAAATCTTTCAATCTACACATATTTACACATCCATACCATCATCATCATCTAAATCACCACATAGAGCAACAACTTTCACCATAATCACCTTATCGAGGCTCAAATCAAACCCTAACAATTGATAAGATATTGTGAGGCGATAAGGAAAAATCATTTGTGATAAGAGTATGCATTTAATACTGAAAATACTAAACATTTAAATGATAAGGGTATGCATTATTGAACATGCAAGTGATAACAAAAGCCGAAGGTTGGTAACGACCCTCTAATGTGGCGTGTGATGTACGTGTGCTGTCTATTACGTGTGATGCCTAATAATACCAAATCCTGCGGCTTGAACACTGGGACGTCTTAGCCTTCGGACCACTTAAAATAAGTTATGCGCCCTTTCTATGAAGTTATTTGAGAGAATATTCATATAATATACCTGCTGATAATACTGAGAATACTCATATAATATACTGACCACACTCAACTGCTGACCACACTCAACTGCTGACCACACTCATACACCAACAATCATTTTCAAGAACAAAACGAGAATACGCAAATATCAAACACACCATAATCAACTGATCGCACCAGACCAATAAATATACTTTAAGTTTTTCAAAAACCTGAAATTCCCAAAGTTAAAGTTTATTGGGCTGATAACTGCATCAAAAAGTTTATTGGTTTTGTTCCGGTTTTAAGGGGATCTAGGGCTTGCCTGGTCGGGCTTAATGGCAATTACTCATTTATAATCTGGGCGGCAATTTGGTGATGGAACGTCTGAACCTAGGAGTAAGCGGATGGGGTAGGAGGTTATCCCGGATGTTATGATCGGCGGATACTTTGGTGCAATACACCATAGATTTGAGTCAAGAGAATCAGAATTGTGTGGTTTTTTTGTGGAAAGTCCGAAGAAGCAAAACCTAAAATAAATGAATGTGTCAGGCGCACGAACGAGCGAACGAGCGAACGAGCGAAGCGAGGGTCTTTACTCGTTAATTTCCATTTTATCCTTTTCACATATGTTCGTTGTGAGCTCAACTGTTGTGGATACCCAAGAAGTGAAGATGATTAGTGGTGTGAATATAGTAATATGGTATATATTGTATAGAGTAGTATTTAGAGTATAGTATTTAGAGTATAGTATAGTATATTATACGTAGTTCACTTTCACACAACTACCCGTTCATATGGTTTCAGTTACAGAACTTTAACTCTAATACTTTTATTACATACAATGCTAGTTATACACTCAATGGGTTTGAATGAGCGAGCGAAGGGAATGAGTTTATGACGCAACGAACGCGTACGCAAGTGTCATCAAGCCAATAAATGAACTCTTCAGTCACATTGAGCGCGCCAAATTCATACTCCAATGCATCATCTTCTGAGACGGCATTGAGTTCCTCCATACCTTTCCACCTTTTGTTTTTGAGGTACGGGTCTTTAGAGGTTTGTTCATGGAGTGAAATGTAGATGAGCAACGTACACATCTTTCTGAGCTAAAGTAAGATCCAGAGATGTAACCTCCATTTTAATATCAGTGTGAGTGAGTGAGTGAGTGAGGGCCGAAAATGACCAACTAGCAAATGAGTGTGAGTATCTAACATCTTGTAGCTGAAAGAGCTGAGAATGTTGAAAACTTGAAGGTCGTAAAGCGTAAGGTCGTAAAGCATAAGGTCGTAAAGCGTAAGGTCGTAAAGCGTAAGCTCGTAAAGCGTAATCTCGTAAAGTATAAGCTCATAAAGCGTAAGCTCGTCAAGCTTGAACCTCACTCGCTTCGCTCATTCGTATAAAAGATTTGCAAATCCAGGTGATTGTAAAATTAAACAATTCATTTCTTCTATGAAAATCAACAAGTGCACCGTTGGGTTAATGATTACATCCTTTACGTATTCTCTAAAAAATACATCGTACACTTGATACACAAATTCATATAAAAATCGTGCTGTCTGCTCATAGTAAAATAAATCGTGCTGTCTGCTCATAGTAATTATATACAAATCTTATACTGTCTGCTCATAGTCAAATTCATATACAAATCGTGCTGTCTGCTCATAGTAAAATGCATATACAAATCGTGCTGTCTGCTCATAGTACTGCTTCGCAGCACTATTTGCAGCACTATTTGCAGCACTATTCGCCATGCCGTTTATTCGGACAGCCTAAGCTAATATTAACGGTAAAAAACAAAGCCAGGTCAACATAGAACACCGCTAAGCACACACTAAACTATACTAATAAACTCGTTTGTTCATCAATAGATAACAACCTCAAGTTAAAAACAGTATCACCAATAGTTTGCTCCTCATCAATAATAACGGTGGATTCCGTACCTTTAGTAAACTTACGCAAAGAAATTGCACTTGTCTAAAACAGCACTATTAGCACTCACCACACCCTTAAAATCAGTGATGTGGGTCTTTAGAGGTTTGTTAATCAATCTATACTCAACATTCCCATCATCAGTGTTGTTCAATCCAGCCTTCTTACGGATGCGATGATTTCTCTAGCCAAACCTTCGTTTTGTAACTCTGTAAAATTAACATCCAAGATGATCAAGACATCTTGTTGAGCTTTGGATTCTTGGCAATTGGTAGCCAGCCGACCTGGGTGACCAAGTTGATGTCAATTTAACAGCCTTGGCGAATTCTTGAACTGTTCAGTCGCAGTAACGAGCGAACAGTGGCAGTCACGAACGAACTCGCAGTCACGAACGAACACTCACACTCTCGCACTCACACTCTCGCACTCACTCTCACTCACTCTCACTCGTTGGACGGGCTAGGCAAGTTTTCCTGAGCCAATAACACACACGAAATCCAATTTGAGTTTATGTAGCTTGTTTGGTAAAAACTTAAAATCCAAAGCATATGTCGAGATGCTCAAATCAGTAACCTGAGGTATCAAACAGTCAACCACCACCAAGTGTAATCTCAATTTAGATAAACAGAAAGGTCAAATTGCTCAAGTTTTCCTCCAGTCTAAAAGAAACACCGGAAACAAAAGTGTAGAAATATCTGTAATTTAATCCTTAATAATCTGACTATTGCAAATTCTCAACATGTTCATTCAACCACCAAAGTATTTGGCTTAAATCCCGTCAAATATGGAAAAGCTTTTGGGGGGCTAATGTACACAGTTCTTGAGGTATAATCCATTTGGGGGCAAAAAGCTTTCGTTCTAACTCAATTCTAGAGAACATTCTCTGTCTTGCCCATCCTCCAAATTTTGTATCTTGGATCAAGTATTAGCAATCAATTGGTGATAAATAACCAATAATTATCTCCAATATATCATCTGGTAGTTTAACAGGACTTTTCATTTGAGTCGTAGTGAGCATAATAAACACTTTATATATACACGTAATGATGGTTCTTGGCCACCCCCCGCGTTAAAGTGCATATCCCAAAGCTTTTTATGAGGTTCCTTGCTTTCGTGTATATGTTGATTACATTTCTTGACATGACATCTTTGGACACACATTAAAATTCACATAAAAGGCCCTCGGTATACCCACACATGACTGTAAAATCATCACCAGAGAAAAGACCCACAATATGAATTTTTCATCAACCTGAACATATCAATTGTATGAGCCAAATATGTGATCCTTGACTATGGCTAAATAAGGTGTACAAACTGCTGCGAAGCAGCGTATGAGCGAAGCGACTGACAATGTGTAAAACTTCTGCGAAGCAGCATTGGAGCGAAGCGACTGACAATGTGTAAAACTTCTGCGAAGCAGCATTGGAGCGAAGCGACTGACAATGCACTCACTCACTCACTCACTCACTCACTCACTCACTCACTCACTCACTCACTCACTCACTCACTCACTCACTCACTCACTCACTCACTCACTCACTCACTCACTCACCCACTCACTCACTCTCACCCTCACTCTCACTCTCACTTACTCTCACTCTCACTCTCACTCTCACTCTCACTCTCACTCTCGCACTCACTCTCACTCACTCTCACTCTCACCCTCACTCTCACTCTCACTTACTCTCACTCTCACTCTCACTCGCTTCGCTCGTTCGTTTACTGATCACATAATTCAACAGCATCCATTGATATACTCCAATCAATAATTACTTTAAAGGATCAGCTTACCCTAAATCTTTATCATATAAGCCATGAGAGAGGTTCAATTATTAAAGTCAGAGACTTTGAATATGAATTGATTAATATCGTAATGAAATTAGTTATAATAGTGTTGGATCGTAAAGATGTAGAGATGTAGAGATGTAGAGATGTAGAGTCATAAAACTCATAAAACTCATAGATGTCATAGAATTCACCACTTACTCGCTTCGCTCGTTCCACTCCCTCGTCTCGTTCGTCCCACTAAATCAGTGCTATTGAATATACATTCATATACTCTACACCCATCAAACATTGATTTATTAAAAGTTTCATACAAAAGATGGGATGATACCTCGCAGTTTGGTGTAAAAACGCTCGCAAGCTATATTGTCCAATTGTTGTTTTAATGCTGCGACAATGGTTGGAACCAATTTCAACCATCGGTTACGAAAAAAATGAAAGTATCAGCATCATGATGTAATGAATAGTAGGTTGCTTGTTCGTAGAGTTTGCAGTTCGCTCACTCGCTTTCATTGTTCGTTTAATCAAATTTACTACTCACTCACTCGCTTTGCTCGTTCGTTTTCACAACCATACGGAACTTTGTTCTTTTCAAAGTGCTTACTTTAAAGTACAATTTGACAAGTACATCTAAAATTCTAATTGTATAAAAGTATAAGCAAATACAAAACTGGAGCATACCATTTCAACACCTCCAACCATTAATCAATACTATTTCCAATCTTCACAATACTCTCAACTAAATCATCAATCACCAAGTCAGTCAAAATAGGAGAATTAAAAACAATTCTAAAAAATTCTTCACCATCAGGTTTATCAGGATTTGGAGAATAATCAACCAAATATTTACCCAACTTATGTAATTCTCTCAGAATAATTCTTGTTGTACCTGATTTGCCATCAACATGATAATAGAAGCAAACTTGTAAACATTGAGGGTCATTAACAACCAATTCGAAACCTTGGATTTTTTGAATGGATTCAATGAAATAATTTGCAATTTTATAAGCATGATCTATACGTTGAGCAAAACCCAGAGAACCATAATATAACCAACCTAAATAAAATTTAAAAGAATCAGCACGACGTCCACAACCCATTGTACCATCAGCAAGGTCAAAGTTATCAACGGTGTCATCATTACTATGGAATAAGTAAGGAGCATTTAAAGACATTGAACGTTGGAAATTTTGAACGTCAGGTATTAAGAGGAAAGAACAAGTGTTTGGGATACCCAACATTTTATGAGGGTTAACAGTGATTGAATCAGCCAATTGACAACCAATCATTTTTTTCTTATGAATATCAGAAAAGATCACATTACCACCCCAAGAACCATCGATATGAAAGTGAAGATTAAATTTTTTAGAAACCTTTGAAATTTGAGTGAAATTATCATAAGATCCAAAGACTGTAGTACCAGCTGTTGCATTGATATACAAAGGAGTATAACCATTTTCAATTGATTTTTGAATTACACCTTCAAGTTCATCAACAATCATACATCCATCAGGTGATACATTAACCTTAAATACGGAATCCAGACCATAACCACAAAGAATAGCAGCTTTTTCAACAGAATAATGACAATGTTTAGAAGTATAAATACCATATTTTACACCATTAAACCCTTTGGTTTTGGTTTCTGGATACTTTAATGAACGAGCTATTTGTAAAGATGTAATATTACTCCATGAACCTCCCGAAAATGTTAAACCACCACACTTTTCATTATCAGATCCAAAGAATAATTTAGCATACTTGCGTCCAATATAGTTTTCAATCACACTCAATACTGGAGAAACAGTATAAACGTGAGAGTTGGTATTCAATACACTAAGTAATATATCAGATATCACACCAATTGGATTGTTCAGTGCGAACAATTTATCCATAAATCCAGGATGCCAAGTGTTTACGGAATACTTTAACACACCATCAATAACTCTAAAAAGTTTCTCTTCACTACTTTTTTCGATTAATTGATCATCACCTTGGATTTCTAAGAATATCTTGGTTAACTCATTTGGTGAAGTGTATTGTCCGAGACCCTTGACATCGGTTTGAATGAGCAGGGGGTCAGCTCTTTGGATGAACTCCATGATTTTGGGTTTGATTTCATCGAGGAGGTGGTTTAGTTCTGACACTCGGTTGGATTCTAAGGTGCTGGTGATCATTGGTTGAAATTTTGAGTGTTGAGGATTTGTGGGCGAATGAGCGAGCGAACAAGCGAACGAGCGAACGAGCGAACTAACGAACGAGCGAACTAACGAACGAGCGAAGCGAGTTCGTGAGTTCGTGAGTTCGTGAGTTCGTGAGTTCGTGAGTTCGTGAGTTCGTGAGTTCGTGAGTTCGTGAGTTCGTGAGTTCGTGAGTTCGTGAGTTCGTGAGTTCGTGAGTTCGTGAGTTCGTGAGTTCGTGAGTTCGTGAGTTTGCGAGTT
>JAKUAJ010000170.1:7444-46669 GCA_030562865.1 Kodamaea lidongshanica (nom. inval.)
CACTCACTCACTCACTCACTCACTCACTCACTCACTCACTCACTCACTCACTCACTCACTCACTCACTCACTCACTCACTCACTCACTCACTCACTCACTCACTCACTCACTCACTCACTCACTCGCTTCGCTCGCTCGTTCGTTCGCTCGTTCGTTCGCTACGCTCGTTTATAACCTTGTAATTACTAGCAAAAGATCTAAGCTAAAGACTCACCAAGTGTGTATTTCTCCAAAAATTCACATCAGAATATCTGATTGGTGAATTCGCAACCCAGATCCCACCATATCCATTTATTTAGCGCTACCTCCAAACCTCTTCATAAGTTGACTTACCCTTTGTTTCAGGAAACTTGTCAATAACAAAATAACTCACAATACTCATAAATGTAAAGATAAAATAGGTTCCTCCTCCCAACCAGGAATCCTTCAAGATAGGAAAGGCATACCCAATAAGAAAGGTTGCCATCCAATTCAAACTCGTACCCCAACTTTGAGCCATGGCCTTTGCGTTTGGTTGAGTAACTTCTCCTACAATCAAAAACGGAATAGGACCCATGCCGATTGCAAAAAAGAAGATATAGGTGAATGTACCGAGGATGCATAAAAGGGAGCTTTTGTTGATGATACCGACACCCATGAAGAAACTTCCCACAGCTAAGAAAATCACAGATATTTTTAGCAAGTAGATTCTACCAACCTTATCAATCAACGTGGCTGCAAAATATGTCGTCACCACGTTAACCAATGAAATCAACACGTTGATCATGATGGCGGAATTAGGGAAGATGGAGACCAAAATAGAAACCCCGTAGAAGATGATGGAATTGATACCATCCAACTGCTGCAAGATGAGAATGCTGGTTGTTACGAACCTTGAGTTTGCAAATTCCGGACTTGTCAAGTACTCGGATAGTTTAATAGCGTGGTTATAAGTCAGCTGATTTTCAAGTAAGGCTTCAGTGTTTGATGATTTCCAACTGTTGACTTCTTCAATGGCTTGTTCGTATGATCCACCTCTAAGTTTGAAGAGGATTTTGAAAGCTTCATCTGACTGCCCGTTATTAGCAAGCCATACGGGTGACTCATCAACACCGAAATAGGTTAAGATGAAGGTGATAAAAGAGATGATGACGCCTCCGAATAAAATAAACCTCCATTGGTTGTCGTTACACCAAAGAAGGGATATGCATTGGATGGATAAGTTTCCGAGATTGATTGAAACTTGATTCATGGACCCCACGAAGCCTTTATATTGATTGGGAGTTAGCTCGTTGATCAACAACGAGGTTATGACGATTGCCGAGCCTGCACCAATCCCACTGATAAAACGCCCAAGTAAGAGCTGACCATACAGATTGCTGAATGAGTTGAGGATTGACCCCACAAAGAAAAACAGGGTATGGATAAGAATACTGGACTTGCGGCCATACCGATCAGCGATTCTACCGGAATAGAAGGACCCCACAAGACCTCCGATGCTGAATATGGATGTGATAAGTCCAACTTGTGAAACGGTCAAATTGATACACTGAGCGTACCCCTGTCTACCAAAAAGCGACTCCTCATAGGGGATCTGGCCGGGAACATGGGTCCGACATGAGATGATTGCTTCTGGTGGGTTCAACTCTCCCATGTGGTAGCCAAACTGGAGCGAGCCAAGGCATACGATGGCCACGGTTGTGGCTAATGTGTTGGTGAGCATAATGAACGAACGAACGAGCGAACAAACGAACGAAGGAGCGAAGCGAGTGAGTGAGTTTTCTCACCACACCAATTTGTGATTTCACTAACGTTTATGATTTCACTAAGGTTTCTGATTTCACTAACATCTATGATTTCACTGACGTTTCTGATTTCACTAACATCTATGATTTCACTAACATCTATGATTTCACTAACGTGTATGATCTCACTAACGTGTATGATTTCACTAACATATGACTTTCATTCAATATTAATTTCTATGATTATACACCAAAACCAGTAGAAACACACCAGATAGTATTCAAATTGACTGTATCATCATCGAATTCATAGAAATTGGCATTGAATATATGAAAGTACTCACCAAACAATGTTGGGGTGAATTGCGAAAAGGAGCAGTGAGAGACTGAGAGACTGATAGAGTGAATAGCAAACTTTTCTGAATATGAATTCTATGATTTTGGTATTCGATAACCCTGTATGTAAAGATTATATCCTTATCAAACTTGCCAATGCTCATCAAAGTTCCAAAGGGAGGGACTGGCCAATTCCTTATAATGCTCACCAAAGACTCAAGGGAGGGACCTTGAGAAAAATTAGCCAAATTCCCAAGGGAGGGACCTTACTCACTCACTCACTTGCAATACTAAAATGCACACCAGATAGTATTCAACATTAAGGATCACTTTCATTATATACAAAGTTTACGATTAGATAACCAAATTTGATTATACAATCACATACGACAACATGAGCGAAGCGAGTGAAATCGTTCATTCTCAATATCAGTATGTTCGATTTCATGAGCGAAGCGAGTGAAATCGAAATGAGTAGATTGGGATTAAAAGCAATCTCATCATTTGAAGCCACTTGTCAATAAACTATATTGGCTATAGAGCTGAGATGTGAGGTTGCTTGTAATCGTTTTGTATATCCGTTAGGAGATTTGAAGGTTGAGTAGTTGAGAGTTATTTTGTTTGCACCCAAGCATAGGTTCCACTACATGGATGGAGTCTCTCGACATTGAGTGGAATATGAATACTTTTCTCAGCTGGCATTTTACAAAGTCCATTTGGTCATTTTGCTCATCCATTCTTGGGCATTTCATTGGTTAAGCGATAGCTATAAAATGATAGCGAATCTAGCGATAGAGCTGTTCTGAATAACTCGACGCTACCAAAAAGGTGAGGTGATACCTCAAGAGTAACATCACACAAACAAAAATGCCTAATGATTGAAATGATGATGAAAAACACTGGCAAGTACTCTCAAAGTAATGTGTTCGAGCACTACCAATTAGTAAGTATGAGAATTGTGAGTGAGTGTGAGCGAGCCCGCCAGACAAAACAAATGCGCGCTACCAAGTGAACGCTACCAAGTGAACATGGAGATAGCCTAAAGAGTATGCAAAATAGCACAACAAATTCGTGTTTGCAATTCACTACGCATTCACTGTTCCTTTCTACTTTCAAAATCAACCTTCAAATTATGACAATTGGTATCATTATCAGTCACGTTTAATCAATACAAGTGTCCAACTAAACTTGTAATGATATTTATGAAATTTCTTTCCAAATTACTCAAAAATTGTAGACGAGCACCTCTCTGATTAGTCAGTATTAGTGATGGCTCATATGCTTTATATCATTATTCTGTGTACGATACTACAGGGCGAACGAACGAACGAACGAACGAACAAGCGAAGCGAGTGAGTGCGTGAGTGAGTGAGTGCGTGAGTGCGTGAGTGAGTGAGTGAGTTAATGAGTGAGCGAGTGAGTGCGTGAGTGAGTGCGTGCGTGAGTGAGTGAGTGAGTGCGTGATTTTACAAATGTGAGTGACTGACTGAGCGAGTAAGTGCGTGATTTTACAAATGTGAGTGACTGACTGAACGAGTAAGTGAATGATTCTCCAGTTATGACTGACTGACTGAGTAGGTGATTTTCCATGATGCTTGTGGGCTTGTTTTGACTTGTGTACCATTTCATAATTCTCCCCTTGCAAGTGAAAATTTCAAAATTCTTGTAATGGCATTCACCTTTTGTTAAACGTTCTCGTGTACGCTCTCATCATAGCGAACGAGAGAATGAGCGAACGAGAGAATGAGCGAAGCGAGTGAGTGAGTGAGTGAGTGTGAACGAACAAAGTGAGCCAGTGCTTACGTGTGTAAATGTGTGAGTGAGTTCGTGAGTGATTGAGTGCGAGTGAGTAGCATTTGACAGTACCGCTATTAGTTTATGGTTAATTGCCCACTAAACAACCTTTATGTCTTGGATTTCGAATATCCATCACCGTGCTGAAAAATACCTTTATCAATCCTTATACTGCTTCGTAACGTGTTCCTCATGTGCCTCATAAGCACGAGCGAACGAGCGAAGCGAGTGAGTGAGAGAGTAAGCGAGAGAGAGTGAGAAAGTGAGCGAGAGAGAGAGAGAGAGTGAGAGAGAGAGGAGTGCGTAGTGACTTCTCTCATACGAGCATCGAGCGACTGAGTGAGTAGTGAATTCTCTCATACGAGCATCGAGCGACTGAGTGCGTAGTGACTTCTCTCATACGAGCAATCGAGCGACTGAGTGAGTAGTGAATTCTCTTAGAGGGGAATGCGATGAGATACGTAGTTCGGGTTGTTTTGTACACCTGTGGGACCCTCTGAAGTAAGAAGTGGAGTTTTATTGATCAAGAGTTGAGACGCACAGGTTGATTCCATACCAATGTCACATTCTTATTGTACACCTAGCATACTCAATAAACTCCCACAAACAAGCGAGGCGAGTTTGTACGGAATTCACTACGCACTCACTCACTCACTCGAGGTCACCAACGATTTTCTGAGCAATAAAACTTGTTCATTTGTATTTGTATGAATGCAAAGCTTTGGATTTGAAAGTTTTCAAGGGTAATAAACGAAGGAGCGAAGCGAGTTGGTGAGTTGGCGAGTAGTGAAATCACAAGAGTTCAACGAACGAGCGTTTGTTCGTGAGTATCGAAAATGAACAGAGAGTTTATGCGTTCGTGAGTAGGGTGTATGAGTGTACTGATTGAGTGGATGTTATTAATAAACCTAAACTTTAAAAGTATATGATGTTACAGAAGAATAGTCATACTTACGAGCTAAGCGAGTAAAGGAATTGACAGTGATTTTGGCTCAAGTAAGTGAAGGAATTTGCAGTGACTTTTGCACTTTACGAGCGAAGCGATTTTGGAACTGTAATTGAGTGAGTGAGTGAGTGAGTGCGTGAGTGCGTGAGTGCGAACTGTGAGTGAGTGCGTGAGTGCGAACTGTGAGTGAGTGAGTGAGTGGATAAGTAAATGAGTTCGTGAGTTCGAGAGTTTTTAAGTTCGTGAGTACTATTTAAAAGTTTCGGGGTGGCGTAAAACCCTAAGCTAGGGTTGGAATTAACTCGTGGTGACTAGCTAACTGGCAGAAGCTCACTCACTTTCGAGTACTCAATCACTTTCAGGTACTCACTCACTTTCAGGTACTCACTCACTTTCAGGTACTCAATCACTTTCAGGTATCACTTTCAGGTGCTCACTCACTCGCACACTCTCACTCCCTTTCAGAAGCTCACTAAAGCTCGCACATTCTCACTTCCTCGTCGCTTCCCTCCTCACTCGCACATTCTCACTCCCTCGTCGCTTCGCTCCTCACTCTTCGCTCCTCAGTAACGAGTCTATAGTCCAACTTTAGAAGCAACCAAAAGCATCTATTCGCATAAAGATACGGCGAATTGATAACTTTTGTTCACTTGGTAATTACGTTGAAAGGTTACATTTCGGTACAACATCACTTTTACATTCCCGTGAGTCTGGGGGTGTGATTAAAATTGCGGATACAAGTTGATGGTTAGTGGAGAATACAATATGCTTTATTAATACTGGAAATTTTTGTGAAAATGAACATGGGTTTGTAACAAACCTCTAAATTCTAAAGACCCGTACTGCAACAATCTGGCTCGTCAGAAGGTTTTGCTAGTTAATCACTTATGCTTCCCTCGCTCGTTCACGAATAGTACTGCGAAGCAGTTCTATGAGTGCATGTGTAGTAATCCAATTGAGTGAGACCGGGACGAATAGTACCACTTACTAATGGAACTAACCTCGCTCGTTCATTGAGAATTCGCTACTGACTCACTCTCGCTTCGCTCGCAATATAACATATTGATGGAGGTGACAAGGCTTGGTATTACACGAAATTCACAGCACAGGAGCGAACGAACGAACGAACGAACGTATTTTTACATTTTGTTTGATACGGGTTTGTTTGATACGGGTTTGTTTGATACGGGTCGTTTATTCCGATCTGATTGTTCCATTTACATTTACTCATCAATACACATTTTCTTTTCTCATGATGATTTTTAAAAGTCCAAGTGATACAATAGTACACTTTTTATGAGGAGTGGTGAATTATACCAACCACGAAGCGAGTGAGTGTGTGGCGAATCATACGAACCACGAAGCGAGTGAGTGAGTGGTGAATCCTTTTGATTTAAAGATGATCTCAGGGTACGCTCAGTGTATCGATTTCACCATTTCGCAAGTTGGGCTTATCACGTCTATATTTAGTAGGCGGTCTTGTGGGGTCTTTCTAGTACGGTGGAATCGCTGATTGGTGGCTGCAAGTTTATTATTATCCACACTGTGGTTTGTCGTTTGATTGTACTGTTTTAATCTCGCACTGACGCACTGATGCATTCACTGATGCACTGATGGACTTATTGACGCACTGATGCACTCACACACTCACGCACTGACGCACTGACGCACTGACGCACTGATGCACTCATTGACGCACTGACGCACTGACGCACTGACGCACTGATGCACTCATTGACGCACTGACGCACTCACTCACTCACACACTCACGCACTCACTCACTCACGCACTCACTCACTCACGCACTCACGCACTCACGCACTCACTCACTCACGTACTCACTCACTCACGCACTCACGCACTCACTCACTCACTCACTCACTCACTCGCTTCGCTCGCTCGTTCGTTTGTTCGCTCACTCATTCGCTCGACTCGGAGGCACAATAATCGGAAGGAAATTCCCAATAATCATCATGGGAATCCCAAATACATCCCTCTTCAAAGTCCACGTGCAACCGGTTCTAACCTTAACACCCTGTTTCGGAGTTAACAATGTACATTCAGTCATTGTTGCACCCAAGAAATCACCAAAAGCAATTCTCAGAAACAACTGAAAATATTCCAATACCGAAGTATCATCCAAGAGCTCTACGATAAACTTCTTCTTGTCGCCAATCAACTCACTTTTGGTCCAGCCCGTCAATATGCAAAACTCGTTGCCAACGTAAGCAATCTCTCCCGTTCGTCTCCAGACAATGGTGGGGGTGCCACTAAGGCGGATGAATGAGTCGTAGGTTAAGAGGGTTCTTTGGAAGCACTGTTCCATGAAAATCAAGTCGCCCTCCTTAAGCGAGTTGGTGCATGCGATGAATGAGGGTCTGTATGAAGCCATGGCCTCGGCCATTTTGACCAACATGTTTTTGGGGAAGCGCTTGCGTAGGTATGCAATTAGTTGATGGTACCCGGGAGTGTATGAAAACGGCTTTACCACGTTGGCATATATTTCCTCGGGTTCCTTGTAGAAGATTTCATTTTCGGTATCCATTGAATGGTTCGGATTATCTTCCGAAACGATCCCAATGGAGAATGATAATGACAGTGATTTGGAGTGACGTTGTCGGTACGCTTCCGGGTCTTGGTTTTTCAACTCCTCGATGGCTTTGATGACTTCGGGATACACCAGGATATGATCTCCATCCACCAAGCCTAAAAAGTACTGATTGATAAGGTCGTCATATTTGGGGTACTTTGAGTAATCGTACCGGTTTTTCGAAACGTCTATAGGTGGTGGGCTTTGTGACAGTCCCAGAATGTATGGGGTGGTTAGACGACCAAAAGCTTGTGTTTGATGAGGAGGGGCATGAGGGTGAGGGTGAGTATGAAGATGTGATTGGGGGTGAGTATGAAGATGTGATTGGGGGTGAGTGTGAAGATGTGATTGTGGTTGACTTGGTTGATGTGGTTGACCTGGTTGATGTGATTGCGGTTGACCTGGTTGATGTGATGGTTGACCTGGTATATGAGAATGAACATAACCACCTTGGTCATCCAAAGAGTTGAATTGAGGGGATATGGGGGAGATTCCCATGGAGTTGGGAGTACCTTCATTCAGAGTATTCAAGTGCATAAAGTTATCTTGTAAGATTCCCGAGAGCGTCAGATATTCCATGTCAGCTGCCAGGGATAGAAAGTTGCTTCTTTTGTTGCCATTTTGATTCCATTGTAAGGTGTTAAAGTTCTGGATCATATCCAGCTTTTGATATTGATAGTCCAGGTCTTCCTGTTTGATTTGCTGATCCTGGTCAAGCTTCTTGGGAGGAGTATCTGTTAGGTATTTGCTTCTTTTCCTTGGTGCATCCTCACATGTGAGTAATAGACCTCGCTGTATACATCGTTTACAGGGGCGATTGGCATCACAGGTCATGTGAGCCTTATGACAATGATTGCATGCTCTGCTGATTTTTGTTCGCTTCTAGATGATTGTTAGATGTATTCATGAGTGTTTGGGTACGTACTGGCTTTTCTATCTTTGATGTATCGCTCATTTGAGAGGCATGGTCCGAGGCCGATAATTTTTCTCACGAACAAACGAACAAACGAACGAACAAACGAACAACAAACGAACGGAGTGAGTTTGTTTGTGAGTTTGTGAGATTGATTGAAAACTGTTACTTTGTGAGTTTGTTCATTTATGATTAAAAACTGTATGTTCATTTGCACTGTCACTTTGTTCATGTGTTCATTTGTGAGTAAACTCAAACCTTTTTATGCTCAATAGATACGCATAACTATCCAAATAAGATCTCGGTAATAATAAACACATTATGAAAAACCAAGACCCATTCAACAGATGGAGAACAAAACGAATAGTGCTGCGAAGCAGTACTATGAGTGCTTGATACTCACAAACGAACGACTAGTGCTGCGAAGCAGTACTATGAGTGCTTGATACTTACAAACGAACGATTAGTGCTGCGAAGCAGTGAGTGCTTGGTTGATCGTGGAAAACGAACCAATGGTGGTGTCAGAATTATCAGTATACGTAGAGTGTTTAATGTTAAGAGAACGATAATGATTATAGAGTACAATAATGTTCAGCACGTTAATGTTTAGCACGATAATGTTTAACACGTTAATGTTCAGCACGTTAATGTTGAGCACGTTATGTTGAGCACGTTAATGTTCAGCACTTTAATGTTCAGCACGTTAATGTTCAGCACGTTAATGTTCAGCACATTAATGTTATAAAACTCGCTAATGTAGCACGCTAATGTCCAGCAATGTTAAACCGCTAATGTAGCACGCCACTGTAGAACCTTCCTGTTCGAATATCGTTGTATTTTGCAACCTTCACTTAATACCTCGCATCATACTTTTTACATTTTTTACACTCTTCTAAAACATTCTACAATACTTGTACCACCCCCATACCATCCCCTCCTTCTTATCCCATTACATATCCTATGCTATACACTAGACATCAATTTGGTTGCGGTATAAGATTACTCAAACCAATGGTGGGAAAAAAAAAATTTCATACGCCTAGAATGACTGATTTAATCACCAAGTTCAAACAAGTTTCACTTGAACAAGTTGCATCTGTTGAAGAAACCAACTTCCCTGAGTTGAACACTGAGCAAAAGGCATTGGCAGCTCAATTTGAAACCTTATCCAAAAGATTAAATGAAGGTGAAAGCTTAACTACATTGAATGATAACTTGAGAAGTAAAACTTTTATTACAGGTAACACCCCATCAAAGGCTGATTTGAACGTTTTCGCTTCAGTTTACCCTATTGCAAACTCAATCAAAGATGTTGCTGCTCATAGACACATTTTAAGATGGGTTGACTTGATTCAAAATACCCTTGTGAATGTACCAGAAAAGGTTCAAATTGACCTTGATGCTTTGGCGGCAAGAGAAATTAAAGAAAAAAAGAAACCAGAAGGTAACAAACAACCAGAAGGTAACAAGCAATCAGAAGCAAAAGAAACCAAGAAACCAGAGGTTACTACCACAGATGTCAAGAAAACTGGATTATCTGAAGAAGAAAAGAAAGCTAAAGCAGAAGCTGCTAAAGCTAAAAAAGCAGCTAAAGCTCAACAAAATGCAGCAAAGAATGCTCCTGCTGCTGTTGAACCACCAGCACCTTCCATGATTGATTTTAGAGTTGGGTTCATCCAAAAAGCAGTCAAACACCCTAATGCCGATTCCCTTTATGTTTCAACCATCGACATGGGAGAAGAAGAACCAAGAACCGTGTGTTCTGGATTGGTCAAGTACATTCCAATTGAAGATATGCAAGAAAGATATGTAATTTTACTTGCCAACTTGAAGCCTGTCACCATGAGAGGTGTCAAATCAACCGCCATGGTGTTGTGTGCTTCTAACGAAAACACTGTTGAATTCTGTAACCCACCAGCAGGATGTAAACCAGGTGACAAGCTCTTTTTCGAAGACTTTAATGGTACTCCAGAGAAGCAATTGAACCCAAAGAAGAAGATTTTCGAAGCGGTTCAACCGTTGTTTTCAACTAATGAGAAGTTTGAGGTTACGTATACTGAGGAGGGTAAGGAGCCAAAGAGGTTGGTTAATGAGAGGGGTGAGGTTTGTAAGAATTCTACGATTGTTAAGGCTGAGGTGAAATGAGCGAATTTCACGAGCGAAGCGAGTGAAATTGCGAGTGTCGAAAATCATTTCACGAGCGAAGCGAGTGAAATCAAACGTGCTGATCTCGAAAATGAACGATTCCACGAGCGAAGCGAGTGAAATCGGTCATACTGATAGTGAAATCGGTCATACTGATAGTGAAATCGGTCATACTGATAGTGAAATCGGTCATACTGATAGTGAAATCAAACATACTGATAGTGAAATCAAACGTACTGATATTGAAAATGAACGATTTCATGAGCGAAGTGAGTGAAATCAAACATACTGATATTGAAAATCGATAGTGTTAAATATGAATGAACTCATCTTGAATTTACTGATATTGAATGTAGTCTATATTATTAATCTTGAATGTAGTTGATCTTATTGATCTTGAATGTAGTTGATGATATTGATCTTGAATGTACTGATATTGAATGTAGTCGATAGTATTGATCTTGAATGTACTGATATTGAAAATCGCAAGTATCGAAAATGAACGATTTCACTCGCTTCGCTCGTGAAATCAAACGTACTGATATTGATAAATAGTATTGAATATGAATAAACTCATCTTGAAAACCGATAGTATTGATCTTGAATGTACTGAATGAAAATCGCAAGTGATAAAATCGAATGTACTGATAGTGAAAATGAACAATTCCACTCGCTTCGCTCGTGAAATCAAACGTACTGAAATGATGCGAAGAAATACTGCCCAGTAGAACAATACTCTATTGGTCATTGAGCACAGCTGCGAACGAACATTGAGCACAGCTGCGAACAAACATTGAGCACATTGAGCAATGCGAACTATTCAATAAAAAATCATAATGACTTTTAATTCTTTTAATATTACCTTCTATGTTAGAGAATTCCACATGAACTACTCTTTCACCTTTATTATTAGTTTTTTCAAATAGTTAAATTTCTACCAAATTTCTTAATAGCTTGTTTCTTAGTTCCTAGTTTATGTTTTCTCGCCAGAGTTAGAGCACATGAATAGAATAATATGTAGTATAATCTTTCTTTGAATTTTCTATAATTAGTAGCTAATTTATAGTAACCTAGAAGACCTCTAGCTAATCTAAGATATAACTTAATAATAGTACTATCTTCTTCATGTGTATATCTTCCGACTCCTGAAGGTTCTCCACGTAAACCATATTTACAGAATCCTTTCTCAGATAATTTTAACACTATCTTTCTTATAAGAACATTTAAAATAGGTCTAGTTATAGATAATGAAGGATAATTTTTACCATATGATGATTTATTTACAATAGGTCTTCTTTTAGTAATAGATATTTCATAACCTAAAAAGTTAGCTTTAGAATCTCTAGCGTGAGTTATTAAAGTTTTATCTTCATTCATCTTTAGCAAAGTGAGCAAATTTCTCATAAACCAAGCATGTCTCTTTAGCTCGCTCATAAACAAATTAGCCATGTTAAGAACGGAAACCACATTGGGCTAATCATTTGTGTATAAAACTTTTGACTCATATGGGATAAATAGAAATGGAACGTTATGGGGATCTTATGATAAATGTAATACCACGATATTGTAATGTGAGGGTGTGTCCTCCTATGAAATGAAAACTGTGCGAGTCACCTCTTATGATTTAAACGTTTATACTTTTAGCAAAAAGGATTGAGCATTGCTTTACATCAAAGAGGAAGAACTCTTGGGTAACTTACGAATTTCTCTGGCTGGTGCACTAGGCTCATCGAAAACGAAGAAATATATATAAATGTTGGGGAGGTTTTGGAGGGAAGTTGTAGAAATGCATGAACGTAGCGTTTGAAGGGTTAGATGTGAGGTTGTATGATTAGATGTGAGGTTGTATGATTCTTTGTAGTAATAAGGTGGGTCTATTCATCATCCTGTATTGCCTTTGCTTGAGCCTAAACCCTGAAACATCTGCTCAAAAGCTTGATAGAAAACGAAATCCTTAGTGAAACCAAATCAAATCATCACCAATTAAACCCTTTGCATATTATCCCACCTTGATTTTGATTTTCAGTGTGAATACAAAGTGTGGCCTATCCATCCTTTAGTCCCTCGGGAGGCTAGAGGTGCCAGAAAAGTTACCACAGGGATGACTGGCTTGTGTCAGTCAAGCGATCATAGCGACATTGCCAGTATTTCGTTCTACTTTGTAGTATTTCTTCGCAGTATTGTTCTACTTACCAGTATTATGTATAATAGTACTGTAAATCATTAATAATGCAACATAATCGTATAATTGTACTGCTTTAGATTGTAATTGAAACATCATTCGCCACTGAATTATAAGAGACATTAGCCTGATACATTTCTTCTATTGTTCTAGATGGGATGTAACGTTGATACTTGGAAATTGCTGAGAATTGCTGAGAATTGGCTGCGAATTTAAGTTGAGGCAGGAGAGGAAGATTGAGAGGGAGGGGGATGTTCTGATAGAGAAAGCAACGAAAGTACGAGCAACGAAAGTACGAGCAACGAAAGTATGAGCAACGAAAGTACGAGCAACGAAACTAAGAACTAAGAGCAACGAAAGTACGAGCAACGAAAGTACGAGCAACGAAACTAAGAGCAACGAAAGTACGAGCAACGAAACTAAGAGCAACGAAAGTACGAGCAACGAAAGTACGAGCAACGAAAGTACGAGCAACGAAAGTACGAGCAACGAAACTAAGAGCAACGAAACTAAGAGCAACGAAACTACTCCCCGCGAAACTACTCGCTTCGCTCGTAGTTAATTCTTTTCTTGGTCTATTCTGTTTAATCCGAAAACTAAAAATCAAAGCAAAAGTCTATCTATAGAAATCCTTCGCTCGTGAAATCGAACGTACTGATAGTGAAAATGAACAATTCCACTCGCTCGCTCGTGAAATCAAACGTACTGATAATGAAAATGAACAATTTCACTCGCTTCGCTTGTTATGTTTGGCAGTTATTAACTCAATGTATGTTACAGCTTTAACACTTAACGGTTTATAAGCAGAATTAGGCCTCTTTATAGAGCCACTATGACTGGTTTCTAACTAGTATATAGTTGAAAGAGGCAAACATTCCGGTGTAGATTAACACATTTTATCCTGCCACATCTACGTGTGTCGATAGTTAGTCTATCAACCTATTTTTTTTGATCACAGTCGAAACTGCACGTGTGTGTAGTGTATCGACCCTTGAGAGAGGTATGCTCAACCTGCTCTTGAAATCGAACGTACTGATATTGAAAATGAACGATTTCACGAGCGAAGTGAGTGAGTGCGCGAATGTGAGTGAGTTTGAGAGTGAGTTTGAGAGTGAGTGAGTTGCGAAAATGAGTCTGAGGCTGTGAGCTCGTTCGTTCGTTCGTGAGTTGCGAAAATGAGTCTGAGGCTGGTGCTCGTTCGTGAGTGCCGAAAATGAGTCTGATGCAGTGAGTTCGGCTGTGAGCTCGCTCGTTCGTTCGTTCGTGAGTGTCACTTACCCAACTCACTCACTCTCTTTGCTCGTCTAATCTTTTGAACGCAAAAGATTGTGTGTGGTCAACTGGTCATTGACTTGTTCAAATCTACCGAATTCGCTACTCACGAATGAACGAATGAATGAACGAACGCACTCTCAATCTCACTCACTCACTCACGCACTCACTCACTCACTCGCAATTGAATGCACAAAGTACCAAGTTAATCGTAAACTCAAGCTTGGTGATGTAATTCTTTCTTGTTGGAAAAGTTGAAATAACCAGTCCACCACTGCCGTGTAAATGACTAAATGTTACCTTTTTACATATAACGATTTATTTCAATGTAGTTTGATTCAACTAGAGCTTTGCTTGAAAGTAGAAACGAGCAGTAACTTGCAAATCACTACCTAATAGCTCACTCGTTCGTTTGGCGAGAGATTTACATTTCTTACTAACGCTTCGTTCGTCTGTGTTAAACTATAACAAATGTTCAATCTACGTGCTCCTAGAATCCTACTTTTAACTCGAAGACAAACCAGATTACCTGCAATTCCAGTATCACCCTGACTTGACTAAAACACTCAAAACGAACTCAATCGTCGGTTTGGACAGCCAAATGTACACTTTAGAAATCGTTAGGCATTCACACGTACTTATCAAAACTTGCTTGTTAATAGTACTGCGAATATACATTTCGTGAATATAGTCTGCGAATATACGAAGATACATTTGGTGAATATAGTCTGCGAATATACGATAAATTTGGTGTATATAGTGCTGCGAAGATACGAAGATACATTTCGTGTATATAGTCCTGCTATAAACCAAATAAATTGGCCACTCAGTTGCTCGTGCTACTCAAATTTTGTACTCACTAGCTGGTAGTTGCAGATAGACCAAAGACACTAGGTAACTGTAGTGATACAGATCTAGACTTATCCAAAAGTATTCACATTAACTTCAAGGGAGACGAGTGAATGAGAACGATCGAAGCGAGAATGTGAGATGCGATTAATTATCACATTCCTTTGCTTGATTAATTCAATACTAATGATTTGAATAAAACCACCATGAACCAACTATACAAGTATTGAAATTATTATATTCATTCAAAACAATTAGTGTTGAATTCATGTAAATCATCTTCAAATTAATGGAATTCACCACTCGCTTTGCCAGTGAGAGATATCACCAAGTAAGAATCTCCATATATTACTCGATTACTAAATTACTAAAGAAGCTGTTCAAACAAGGATTCCAAACGAGAATGAGCAAAGGCAAATGGAGGGACCTTTTAGAAAAACCAAGGCAGATCATAATTGAAATTATATAGATCACCTTCGAATCATAGGAATTCCCACTCAAGCACTCCCTGACTCACTCACTCACTCACTCACTCACTCACTCACTCTCACTCACTCGATATTCAAATCGCAAAAATTGGTAACGAGCAAACATTTATATAATACAAGCAGTTCAAACGAGCAGTTCAAACGAACAGTTTAAACCAGCAGTTTAAACTCGCTTCGCGAGTGATTGATATAACCAATTGAAGACTTGTTCTTATAATCTCCATGTATTTCTCTTTTACTAAATTACTAAACTTTGCTCGTTTGAACTACAAACAAGCAGTGTGAGATCACCAAGTTAAGAATGTCTATTTATTACTCAATTACTAAAGAAGCAGTTCCAAAGAGCAAAGCAATTCAAACGAGCAAAGAACAAACATAACGAGCAAAGAATAAACATAACGAGCAAAGAATAAACATTCCAAACTCGCTTCGCTCGTTTGTTCGTTTGCTCGTTTGATAGCAGTTCAAACTCGCTTCGCTCGTTGAACTTTAAGATGAAAATCAAGAGCAAAGTAAAATTAAAAGACAAAAATGTGGCATTAACACTCGTCCCAGAAGACTCAGAAGACTTGTGGTACATCTACAACCTCCTCTGCAAAGGGGACACTGTTCAAGTCACCACCACGCGAAATGTCAAGTTGGGTAATCAGGTTCTGAAAGGTAAAGGCAAGATGGAGAAAGTGACGCTTAAAATGAGATTGGAGCTTCTGGAGGTTGATTACATAGCATCTGACGACGGAATGAGACTCAGTGGTAAATCCTTGGTTCCTAACGAGTATGTACCTCTCAATAGTCATCACACCATTGATGTGTTATTGAATAAAGACATGACTATAGTTAAAGAAAGTTGGGATCAATATGATATGTCTGTTTTAGATCAATTGTGTTCGATTGAGAATAAAGCCGACGTGGGGGCTATCGTTTTGGAAGAAGGGGTGGCGCATTTGTGTTATGTAACTGATACCATGACGGTGATGAAGCAGAAGGTTGAGAAATCCATCCCTCGTAAAAACAGAATTAATGGAACTAAAGATATGGATAAAGCCATCCAGTCGTTTTTTAAAATGATCTTGGATGCAATAGTGTTGAATTTCGATGTGGATAAGCTTAAAGCCATTCTTTTGGCCTCTCCGGGATTCATTGCCAAGTCCCTATTCACTTATATCACCGAACAATGTGCCAAAGAAGTTTCCAACAACTCTACAAACCCTCAGTATGCCAAAATCTTGAAGAATAAGAGCAAATTTGTCATCGCTCATAGTCTGACGGGTTACTTACAAGGCCTACAAGAGGTGTTGGAAGATGCCACCACAAGAAAAAAGTTGAGTAACACCAAGTTCTCAAAGGAGCAGGAGATTCTAGACGAGTTCCACAAGGCTTTGAATGATGACGACGACAGAGCTTGGTATGGGGAGGAGGAGGTTACAAAGGCCATCCACTTGAACGCAGTGCGCTACTTGATGGTGACTGATACGTTGTTCCGAAATGATGACATTGAAACAAGAAGAAAGTATATTGCGTTGACTGAGATGGCTAAGAATAATGGTGCGGAGGTTTATGTGTTTTCTAGTATGCATGAAACGGGTGTTCAGGTTGATCAATTGACGGGTATTGTTGCGTTGTTGAAGTATGGTGTTGATTTGGATGAGGAGTAACGAACAAACGAACGAACGAGCGAAGCGAGTTCGTGAGTTTGTGAGTGTGTGAGTGTGTGAGAACGTGAGTTTGTGAGTGTGTGAGTTCGTTAGTGCGTAAGTCATTAAATGGCAAATCCAACGCTCCGAGCTTACATACTGCGATACGAGTCTGGAGTCTATTAGTGGCGAATTCTCTTTAACTCGCAGCGTTAGTTTACGTTAATTGACATTTTTTTTTTATCAACATATATATGTAATAGAATCACCAAATGTGATTATGCTTTTAGATGATAACACTCAATGGTAACAATGCAAGGCGCCTTCTGGTGTCATATACATCAAATTCTCTCCAACATACCATTTATTATATGATGCAGCCAATCCCGCGACAATGTAACGAGCGTAGCGAGTTGGTGAGCACGTGAGTACGGGTCATTGTAAGTTAGAGTAGACCAAATAAAATATTCGTTAACCACATCGTTAACCACATTCATTATCATATCAGGTTGCCTCCTCCATTTGTTTCGTAACCTGAATAGTAGCATTCTATGATTTGAATTTTTATGATTATAGTGGCAATGCATTGCAAGTGATAGGAGTTGAAATCCATGTTATTCATAATAATTAATTGATATCTCGTACATTTTGTACACTCACACACTCACACACTCGCACACTCGTACCATCCTGTTATATTTATGTCGTACCCACTTCACATCTCGCTATTCATCCTTGTCATTCCTTGCATATATTCCCATTCTATCCAAATACCAAACTGAGCCCCCTCTTGAGAATATCAACATATCTTGAGCAAACCCCAAACTCAAACCCAATCCGCAACCCTTGATGACGTATGATTTCATTTGCACTCTACTCAAATTATTGTAGGCTCCATATAGCGATGAAAACACCAACGAGGCTGACACTGTGCTAAACAAGTCAGTGGTTCCACGGGCACGATCTATAGCTGATTCAATGGTGAAAAACAGTCCCACGATAAAACCGTATTTTGTAGCTTGTGAGATGCCGCTTTTGGCCCCGTTGATCAACATGACATAGTTTTTCTTTTTATGGTAAAAGTACCACCCTCCAACCGTGGTTGGTAGCCGGTGACTGTTTTCGGTCAAGTAGCGTAGGGAGCTTGATTTGATGCCGTCGTAGAACCCGGCAAGTCCTCCCATGGTTGCACTGGTACCTCCGAGGGCCTGTATGCGTTCCAGAGGGAACAAATGGAATCTTTCGTTTCTTCTAGGGTCTTCACTAGGGTTGGATGGTTTATCACTTGGGAGAGTAGGTGAAGGGTCAACTGGTGGATTTGATGAGTCTAGGCTTTTGGATGGCCTGCTGGTGATGTTGGGTAGTTTCGCATCCAAGGTCATTTTTACCCGAACTCACGAACGAGCGAAGCGAGTGAGTGTGCAGTACGAGCGAAGCGAGTGAGTGAGCAGTACGAGCGAAGCGAGTGAGTGAGCAGTTTTTTCAGTAGTTGTTCTTTGATTTAAGTGACTTTTGACTATATGGTTGGATTTGTTTCTATAATCTGATCTGTTTGATCTGTTTGACCTGTTTGACCTCTTTGATCTCTTTGACCTCTTTGACCTCTTTGACCTCTCTGACCTGTTGACCTCTTTGACCTCTTCAACCTCTGACCTCTTTAATCTCTGATCTCTTTGACTTGTAAACTTTGTAAACATCTATTCGTCACCTCATGTTTCTTGACCAAAAGGTCACCATCGCTACACAAGATTAAAATTAAGTCTATTTTACATACTGGCCCATTCTTTCGCATCCAGTTGATATTTTCTTTATATTGATAGAGGAGAATGATGGAGTATGAAAATGATGGAGTAAATGTATGATGAGTTATGAAATGTATTACGTCAAACGTATTGATATTACTTTTATTGATTAACCTAGTTTTGAATTACTTGGAGCCAATGCACGAGTAAAGCGAGTGAGTAGCAAATGTTTGTTAGTGAGTTGCAAATAATTTGTGTGAGGGAGTAGCAAATGCTGTACATGCAATTTCTATGAATTCTATGCCAATTTCTATGAATTCAATACCAACTCTGATTCAAACAAATCATTCAATACTGTTATTATTAAAAGTATATTCTTTGAATTCATTACCAATTGTTATGATTAGTATTTTTTGCATCCAAGGTTATGTTGTACGTGTGTGTAGTGTATGGACCATTGAGCGATGTATGCTCAACCTAACATCCAATACAAAGTAAGTATTGCGATCTAAACACACATATATTGAGTTCAATACCAATACTAATCGTATAATTTCATACCAATAGTATAATGCCATACCAATAGTATAATGCCATACCAATAGTATAATTCCATACCAATAGTATAATGCCATACCAATAGTATAATGCCATACCAATAGTATAATGCCATACCAATACTATGATTTCAATGTAATTTCTAGAATTTTGTCACCGAATAGTGCTGCAAAGTAGTACTATAAGTGCTTGATACTCACTCACGATCTCACTCACGAGCTCACTAATCACTACCTACTCACTCACCCTTTTTTGTTCTTTGGACAACCAGTATGATAACTCTGTCAATATGAGAAATATAACCACACTTTCATTTCATCCGTGAGATCAGCGTAAAGAGGCGAAATATGGCCATAGAAATCCATGCCAAACTATATACAAGAACTACCAAACCAATGTAATCAAGGACCGTGTTTGCAAAATTGACTTCGGAACACACAACGAACAAGAATGCAGTGCGTTAGAAAAGTGCATCAAAGTTGACATCCCCGATGATACTTCTCTCTCTTTGGTTTACATCAACGACCCTACTATCAATTGCATTGTCCATCAAATGGTGTTCGAAAAATCACTTCCAATCGCACAAATTGGAGTTGATAGAGTATTAAAACTTTACTCAGTTTTAGATATCAAGGGAAGAGAATCCTTTGACGCTAAGACAACAGCAAGTTTCCAAAGTCATTCATACGTTTGTTGAAAATGTTGAAGCAGATGATTTGTCCAAAATGGATAAGATCCTCACATAATCACTGGGTACCCAAATAGATACCCAAATAGATACCCAAATAGATACCCAAATAGCTACCCAAATAGCTACCCAAATAGCTACCCTAATAGATACCCCATGGCTTATCAGTGCTTTGAACGTTGGTTCACTTAGGAAAGTCAAGATTTACATATTTACTAAAGATTAAATCCAGAACTGGAATTCAGTACAGTTAATCTGATGAGAGTTCAAGAGTTTCTCAACAAAGTTGGCGATCTTAAAAGTTTCCCAGATGACCAAACTGTGCCTTGTTTGTACCTTTGAATTAGCAAACGAGTTTGCGAGTTTGCGAGTCCAAACTAGAGTAACGACCGAACGAACTAACTACCGAACGACCGCACTGATTTACACTCACTCACTCACTCACTCGCTTCTCTGGAGAAGCTCGAGAATGATATTTATGTTATGTGTGTTTATTTAATCAAATCTATAATCGTGGAATTGATCTCAATTTCCAAGGATTCTAACGATAGTATCAGTGCAAATGGAATTCTCGACAACTCTTGAACAATGTTCTAGGTTAGTATTTCCAAATGAGTAAACAGTTGAATTGACAACGAAAGTGTATTAGAAAATCAACCAACAATACGATTTATATATAACAAGTCCACAGTATAATCGCACACTCACGAAGTCAGGAAGTCACGCACTCACTCACGCACTCACTCACTCACTCACTCACTCACTTACTCACCGAATCACTTACTCACTAACGCACGCACTCAAGAACTCACGCATTCACTCATTCCCGCAGTCACTCGCACAATCGGTCGCGAACTCACCCAGTCACTGACAAACTCGCTTCGCTCGTTTGTTCTCACTCACTCACTCACTCACTCACTCATTTGTTCTCACTCACTCACTCATTCACTCGCTTCGCTCGTTCGTTCGTTCACTCGTTCGTTACAATACTACAACCACCAACTTCACTTGAAAGAATTCATTCATGACAAATTATATTGATTTCCTTTAAAGATCACCTCAAACTTCAAGACTTCAAGACTTAAACAAGATCACTTAAGACATTACTCCTCTATTGATCCAAGATAGACTTGACAAATTCCACATAGTCAACATTGCCATCTGCAGTCACGTTAACACCCTTCAACAATTCATCCACTTCGCTGTCAGTCAACTTTTCACCGATCGAGGTCAAGATGTATCTCAACTCTCCAACACCAATGTAACCAGTTTGTTGCTTGTCAAACACTTGGAAGCCCTTGATGTAGTCTTCAGGCAAGCCCAAAGCCTTGAAGCCGTCTGGTCTGCCGATGATTTTGGTGTAGGTGTCAAAGTCGAATTCGTTGGACTTGATCGAGGATTGGAGATCAGAGATCTCAGCCAAGGTTGGGTTTTGTCCAACAGCTCTCAACAAGTCTCCCAAGTGCTCTACAGGGATCTTACCTGTTCCCTTCTTGTCAAAGAGCGCGAATGCATCCTTGTATGTTTTGGTGTTTTGAGACTAGTTTGTTAGTGGGTTTTGTTGTGTTGTATCACGTACCATTTGTTTAGGTTTACTTGTTCTTTTTGATTTGTTCGCGCAGACATGAGCGATCGAAGGAGCGAACGATCGAACGAAGGAGCGAACGAGCGAAGCGAGTGAGTGAGTGAGTGAGTGAGTGAGTGAGTGAGTGAGTGAGTGAGTGAGTGAGTGAGTGAGGGAGGTAGTTCTCTCGTTCGATCATTCGTTTGTGAGTGAGGTAGTTCTTTAGTTCGATCATTCATTTGTGAGTGAGGGAGTTCTCTCGTTCGATCATTCGTTTGTGAGGGAGGGATGGACTCCTCTCGTTCGTTTGTAAGATATAAGAGGTAATGCACCAAAAGCACAATGTGTTCGGTGACATGAATTAGACTTGTATTGTACTATTTTAGTCAGATTGGCGATCTCTGGCAATTTGTGGCATTCTTGATATCCTCAACACTTGGACAAGGTATGTGAGTGTTTCAGGTGATACTTTGCACTTTCTCACGTACTCATTCTCGCATTCTCGAACTCACTCACGCACTCACTCACTCACGCACTCGCTTCACTCGTTCGCATACGGTAGCACAATCTCAGGTATAGATTAATCTTCTCAAAGGTTTAGTTCTAAGGTTTTTGTATGCTTTTAATATATCCAAAGATGGTTCTTGACATATATTGATAATTAAGAGAGGGCGTTTTATAGTCTATATTTTCAGTAACAAATGGGTAAGTGGAAGTGGTCATAACTAAGCCAGTAGTGTGAATGGTTTTTTAATAGGCCTGTTGTATATGAAAGGTCTTTTAATAGACCTGTTGTATATGATTGGCCTGTTGTATATGATCGGCCTGTTATATATGATAGGCCTGTTGTATATGTTCGGCCTGTTGTATATGATAGGCCCGTTTTATACCAAAAACCCAAACTAGGTCTGTAATACACCAATCAACCAATTTCTCAATCCTCTAACCGTCCCATCTATCACTTTCAACAAATAGCGTGTTCACCTTTAAATAAATCTCACCGTCAAGAAAGGGTTACGATGAAGAGGGGAGACCATAGAAGTGGCAGAAGTGGCTGGAAAAGTACCAGGGTAGGGTTCAAAGTTTGTTCTCTCCTGTTGAAGTCTGAATTTTATTGCCTCTTTCGTCTTGTGCCATATCAGAGAGCCCATCGTTAGATGAAAGGTAATGTGCCCATAGTTTATGAAAGGCAATCCATTTGTCTTCAATCGGTTGGTGTTAATGACCATAGTAAGAGATTAGAATGTACACATCATATATAGATTATACATATATAGATTATACATATACAGATTATACATACGGGGATCAGAATGTACAGATCATAAATGCTCATAGTGATCACTTTCAAATCAAATGAAATCGCCAACAATCACTACTTTGCATGATGATTGGCATATTCGACGTTTTATGGTAGGGTTCACTCGTTACCCCGGAGTTGTAGAAGAGACACTTTACTGTGCGATAGAGCTGCTGCGAAGCAGCATTCGAGCGAAGCGAGATTCATAGTGAAAAAGCAGCAGCCCTATTACACAGTAAATCTCGCTTCGCTCGAATGCTGCTTCGTAGCAGCTCTATAGCACTATTAATCTCGCTTCGCTCGAATGCTGCTTCGCAGCAGCTCTATTTAGAACCAACTTTCACTATCGGAACCAACTCCTAGAAGTGATAGAAATCAAATGGAACAATCCTCAAAAAACGCACGGACTCACGCACTCAAAAGATGGAACCAACGAAACGACCCGTACCGCAATGATGGAACTAACCACTTATCAGTCAACTTTCATCAGTCATCAGTCATCAGTCAACTTTCATCAGTCATCAGTCATCACTCGCTTCGTTCGTTCTTACCCGAACCTGTCACCGCAATCATGATTCTATGCCCTGTAAGCCTTCATTCTGGTCAAGATATATTCCGAACATCCCTCATTACCTGAACCACAACAACTCAACCTTCTGTTTAGGTCAACTTCTGCATCCTGGATCTCACATAGAAACGTCTGACCAGTATTGCACTTGGCGGTGCAATTTGTTAGTACCAAAATAGTATTGCGGTACGGGTCTTTAGAGGTTAGTAGTACGTCCCCGTTACACACCACCAACAATATCCTTACCCATCAATTGAATATCTTTTGATTCATCTTGGTTCCGAAACACTAAAGCGGACACACCTATTCCACCTTTTGACAGCACAGGTTAAAGAATCGCCACGAGTAACCCTACGGCACTTTCTTGATCACCATACCTACTGTGGCTGAAAACCAGCCGAAGCCAACAAACCTCGAAATGCCCTATCCATAAATGTACTGTAGGGAAGTCATCAATTGAAGCCGACAAAAGTACACTATCCTGTCTCGATTGTGCTTTTGATCTCAAGACCTTGCTAGATATCAGCCGTTCGATCATCTATGCACTCACATGCTTTTGATAAGCAACACTTGAAAGTTGATATTGTCCACCACATCCACTGCACGTTTGGTCGCATATCGCTACACAACCCATTCAGTACCGTTACAAACAGCTGGCATGCTAGACACAAGCAGTCAGCTGAGATACTTTAATCAACTTTCGGCTTGTAGTGCCACGTTATTTCTTTCAGGCTGAATTATATGTCAGTAGACCAGGCATGATAGACACGGGGAGGGCGAGTTCATGTAAGAATTGGCTGGATCAATGCATTGTCAGTGGACCAGGCATAATAGACACGGAAAGGGCGAGTTGATGTAAAAATTGACCGGATCAATACATTGTCAGTGAACCAGGAATGATAGACACGGGGAGGACGAGTTCATGCAAGAATTGGCTGGATCAATGCATTGTCACCATCATCTTGTCTTCCACCGACTTGATTGAGTCTCCAACAATAATCACTCTGGTGATGTCACTAGTATCAACATCAAACTCACCTGAGATGTACTGCTTCATTAGCTCCAACTCAACGTTGTTTGACTTCTTGCTAATGCTTGACGGCCACAAGCCAGTTATCCCTGTGGTTACTTTTCTGGCACCTCTAGCCTCAAATTCCGAGAGACTAAAGGATCGATAGGCCACACTTTATTCACACTAAAAATCAAAATCAAGGGAGCCTCTACCCTTTTGTTCTACTGGAGATTTCTGTTCTCCATGAGCTACCCTTATGACACCTGCGTTATCGTTTAACAGATGTGCCGCTTCGCTCATTGTGAGTTATGAGTTTGCGACGCTAGTGGAGAATTTACAATAAGCAAAGCAAATAATCAATTGAGTTCGTAGAATAGTTTCCGGTGAGCTTTTAAGCAACTTTTTGAGTTGATTTTTGAGTTCCCAGGTGATTGTTCCTGGGTGATTGTTCCCGGGTGACTGTTCTTGAGTGATATATATTTTCAGCTTGTAAGCTATTGGCAATTCATTAATTTTGGGAAACACTATCCATGATCTCAAACACTCCAGCACTCACTTGCATTCCAAGACTCCCCACAACACACCCTGCAACCAATAAATTGTTCTCTAAATACTCCCCACACAGTATGGCCCGACCAACATGCAAGCGTAGCAAGAAATATTTCAAGTGGTATGACGTGAATAGTTGGACTAGCTTGCTGCAAAGCAGCATTAGCGAGTGTAGCGAGAAATATACAACTGATATGCTCGAAAATACTGATAACGAAAATACTTATCGGTACACTCGAAAAATACCCCAACTCGCCTCCTCTTTACTTTCGTAGTTTCGGGCTCTTTCATCGATGCCCCTTTCAACATCAATCAACCTGTTGAGCTGGTTTCCAACAATGTGATCTTTTTTCGATTCTGACGGTTTTATATCTGATGGTCTTGTCCCCGGCACCTCATTTCTCAACAGCTTCCTTGTCCACTTTGAGCTGATGGTTGCACATCTGGAAGAGCTGCGTATCGTACTTGCGGGCCTTTCCCTACCCACGAGTGGAATCGGCTTTGGTACTCGTGTGGCAAGTTGCGAACCTGTAGTGTTTCCTTACTTTCGACATCTTGGGAACGTTATTTTGTTTGACACCACTCATCACCTTCGCAACGTCAATTTGACATTACCTTTGTCACTATGATATTCCGCCTATACATGGAAATTGGATACCCTTGTTCCTTGCCTGTCCAAATTCAGATATAAGTGAACAGTTCGAGAACAACCTGGTTTGTCAACTGTGAAATGTCTTCGTATGTACACCTGTACGATCTTATAGAAGATGTCAGACGACATTATCTATCACTTTACAGATGACCGCACAACTAGCAAATATGTTCTGATTCTCCTAATATCTCAAGAGTGTGCACTGGCACTTTCATCTATTTAGAGGTGTCTGTGATAACCAGAGTGAGGGAGTGAGGGAGTGAGGGAGTGAGGGAGTGAGTGAGTACGGGTCTTTAAAGGGAGGAAACCGGATAACTTTTTCCTCAACCCCATTGTATGAGGATGCACCCACATTTATTGAGGCTCTGCAGCGAGGACGACTTGATTCTTGTATCAGGATGCATTACTATTTGATTTGTTTCGTACCTGATTAGTGCGATCAACTAGTAGTGATTTGGTGACGAGTGTTAGATCACCCAGCAGTGATGTGGTGCCGGTAGTAAAATCAACCGGTACTGATTTGGTGATGGTAGTTAGATCAACTGATACTGATTAGGTGCCTGTAGGATCAACCAGTACTGATTTGGTGCCGGTAGGATCACCAGTACTGATTAGGTGCCGGTAGGATCACCAGTACTGATTAGGTGCCGGTAGGATCAAGCAGTACTACCTATAGTGTAAAAGGACAATACGCTTATAGTGTATGAAAGGGAAATAGGCAACAGTACACCAAAAGACCAATCACCAGACCCTTAGTTTATGAAAGGGTAATAGACCTAATGTATGGCAATAGACCTAATGTATGGAAATACACCCAATGTATGGCATTAGACCTAATGTATAGACCCAATGTTTGCCAATACACCTAATTTATGGAAATACACCCTATGTTTGCCAATACACCAATGTTTGGCAATACACCCAATGTATCACAATCACTAGCCATCACAATAGACCACCCTCTAGTTTATGAAGCATCTGCTCCAAAATCATCTCTATGTTTGGAATGCTAGGTGCATCAACCAAGGAGCCCGTAACTTTAGTTCATAATTGAATCTAGCTATAGCTTAACCAACTCCGTTTAACAATCATTATCACTCCAATTCGTTTGAGCAGTTTGAGCAATCTCTCAAGTCTTTTCTCTTTAGCTAAAGTCTTTCCTGTTAATACCGCTTGTCAGGAAGAGCCTATAACTTTGGTAATAAACTCGCTTCGTTGGTGATTTTCTTCGTGAATATGATCAAGTGAGTGAGTAGCGATTCTTATACACATTCACGCAATCACTCGCACAATCAGTCGCGAACTCACTCAGTCACTGACAAACGAGCGAAGCGAGTTTGTTCCCACTCATTCAGTCAGTCATTCACTCATTCACTCATTCACTCATTCAGTCAGTCATTCAGTCACTCATTCACTCATTCAGTCACTCATTCACTCATTCACTCACTCATTCACTCACTCATTCACTCATTCACTCACTCATTCACTCACTCATTCACTCACTCAGTCACTCATTCACTCACTCACTCACTCACTCATTCACTCAGTCACTCATTCAGTCACTCATTCAGTCATTCAGTCACTCAGTCACTCACTCATTCACTCATTCACTCACTCATTCACTCATTCACTCACTCATTCACTCACTCATTCACTCATTCACTCACTCATTCACTCACTCATTCACTCATTCACTCACTCATTCACTCACTCATTCACTCATTCACTCACTCATTCACTCACTCACACAATCACTCGCACAATCGGTCGCAAACTCACCCAGTCACTGACAAACTCGCTTCGCTCGTTTGTTCTCACTCACTCACTCACTCACTCACTCACTCACTCACTCACTCGCTTCGCTCGCTCGCTCGTTCGTTCGTTCGCTCGTTCGCTCGTTCGCTCGTTCTTTTCGTTGCACTTCCCTATCCCTCCGTCACATGAACATCAATACTGCCTTACAATCAGCAGCCAAACGACGTAAGATTGATAAATTCAAACCCGGAAACATAATCAAGGTTAGCGTGCAAAACTTCACCACGTACAACCATGGGGAATTCAATCTCACTCCATATCTCAATATGATCATAGGACCCAACGGGACGGGTAAAAGTACGGTAGTTTCAGCCATATGTTTGGGACTTGGAGGCAAGCTCGAGTTGATAAAAAGAAAGAGCTTAAAATCAATGATCAAGTCGGGCAAAACCAGTGCTGTGATTGAAATCACGTTACAAGACGTTAGTGGAGTACTTGTTATACGTCGAGAATTCACGGAAAAGGACTCCAAATGGACCGTTAATGGTGCGGTAAGCAATGAAAAGAAGGTACGAGATGCAGTAAAACAATTGAACATCCAATTGGATAACTTGTGTCATTTCTTACCTCAAGAAAGAGTGGCTGAATTTGCCGGGCTTTCACCGGAGAAGTTGTTACTCGAAGTTGAACGTACATTGGGAGATGGAAGTCTTAGGATAAAACACGAGGAATTAATCAAATATGACAACTCCAGCGTGGAACTAGATACCAAAATCAAAGAAATGGAAAGCCGATTGGAGGTGGTTGCCAAGGAAAAGGACCAATTGGAGCAAGAAGCTCAGAAGTTTGAAGAGTACAAAAAAGTAGCGGAAAGCTTAGATTTACACAAGAAGTTGATTCCGTACGTCCAATTGTCGGACATGAAGGAGCAGCAACAAACTTTAAAGAAGAGACGAGAAGACTTGAAGAACAACTTGAAGGAGTTTGAAAGTATGTTTGAACCTTTAAACGAACAACTTCAAGAAACCGAGGAATTGATTTCAACCTCAATCAACGCACAATTGAATCAATCCAAAGATCAAAAGAACTCGCTTCAGATCAGACATAATAAATTACAAGACGAATGTTTGGGTATGAAGGAGGAGATCGATACGCTCGATAGCTCCATAAGTGTGTTGATGAACAATTCCGAAAACAAGTTGGCGGAATTGGAGAAATTAAAGAATGAAAAAAAGAACTTGGTTAGTAAGAAGAAAAACATGACGCCTATTGACGATTCAAGGGTTAAAGTCATAATGGATCAAATAAACAAAGGCAACTCGGAGATTGAAGAAATCAACACCAGACGTGAAGAAAAAGCATTTAATATGAGACAACCGAAAATCAGCATCGAAAGATTAAACAATTCGATCGCATCCTTGAAATCAAAATTAAACAGCAAGGACAGAATCCAGGTACTCGAGTCCACCGGCCAGTATACAAACCGGACCAAAAGTGAAGCATACAAAGGTCATACACTTTTGCGAAACCTTGCCCCTGATTTTGAATATTTTGAAGCTCCCGTTGTAAGTTGCACTGTGCCCGATTTAACGTATGCAAAGTATTTGGAACAAACCATCGACCTTAACACGTTATTTGCAATAACGGTAACGTCTGATCAAGGACTTCGAAATATTAATAGTTTGGTTTACCGGAAAGCTAACATCCCAATCAGAAAAGTGCAACCGTCGGAGAAATTACCGGGCCCCACCTTACCGTTGGACCAGTTGAGAAAACTCGGATTCGATGGATATCTCATTGATTTCATCCAAGGACCTAAAGAGGTTCTACAAATGTTATGCGACGTTTCAAAACTTCATCTAATACCGGTTTCTAAAAATAAACTATCGCCACTGCAAATCGACAAACTCACACATAATTCATATTCATTCCAAAAATTTGTGGCTGGAGATCGGATGTTTTCAACACGGAAATCCCGATATGGATCGAAACAAGTGATGTACTCCTCGGAAGCGGTAAAAAGAAGTCGATTATTTGACTTTCAAGGATTAACCCGAGAAGCAAGAGAAGAAATTAATAAAGAAATTCAAAATTTACAAACGGAACAAAGCTCAAATTCATCACTTTTAAAAGAAATCAGAACCGAGGTTGATGAAATGGATTTGGAAGTGAAAAAAATAAAGCAAAGTATAAAAGAAATCGAATTGGAACTTCGTGAATTACAAGAAAAAAGAGATAAATCCTCGGAATTAGATGCTAGAATTTTAAGCTTGGAACAATCCATTGAATCTGCTGAAAGAAGTTCCAAAAAAGATTACACTGAGAAAATCCAAGAAATCAATAAAAAAATCAATGACACATATATTAAACATTCCAAAGGTATAAACGGGATTGCAAAGCTTGTGGATGAGCTTACCGACATTGATATTGAGATTCGGTTGAAAGAGATTGATAAACTTCAGGTTGAGAATAAAAGAATTACATTAATCAACTTGAAGGAAGACCATAAAACTCAGATATCTAAGCTTCGTATTGAATACGAAGAAGCAAAAAGTGCTTATGATGCAATCAAAAATGGTGAAGCAGCTCAAGCCTTGAAACGTCAAAGTGCCAATTATACACCTAGCGAAAAAAATGCCATGGCTGAATTGGTTACATTATACAAAGAAGACAATAACTTTACCGAACCTTTTATACGTAACAAAATCGTGATGCTCGAAGAGGAAAAAGAGTTGAAAGCAACAGCAGACTCAAGCTCTATAGCCAACTTGGAAAGAAAATTAGCAGATATCAATCAACTCGAACGGGAAATACCTCGGTTGAAAAAACGGAAAAATGACATTGATAACCAAATCAACGAGATTAGATCACCTTGGGAAGAAACGCTATCCAATACAATCAAAGACATTTCAATCAAATTCAACAAGTACTTTACCAAGGTTGCCAGTGATGGAAGGGTTGAATTGACCAAAAGTGATCGACTCCAGGATTGGAACCTTCGTATCTTGGTTAAATTTAGGGAGGAATCTGAATTGAAGGTCTTGGACCATCAGTCACAATCAGGGGGTGAAAGAGCAGTATCAACCATTTTTTTCATCATGTCCTTACAAGGCTTGACGGATGCCCCATTCAGGGTTGTTGATGAGATTAATCAAGGAATGGACCCAAATAACGAGAAGATGGCTCATCGATACTTGGTTCACACAGCATGTCAAAGTAAGGCCAGTCAGTATTTTTTGATTACACCGAAATTGCTTTCGGGGTTGTATTATCATACTGATATGACTGTGCATAATATATTTTCGAGTCGGATGTTGAGGGTGGATGAGGGGAGGTTCTTGGAGTTTACGGGGCGAACGAGCGAACGAGCGAACGAGCGAACGAACGAACGAGCGAAGCGAGTGAGTGAGTGAGTGAGTGAGTGAGTGAGTGAGTGAGTGAGTGAGTAGCGAATCATACGAACCAGCGAAGCGAGCGGCGAATCATACGAACCACGAAACGAGTGAGTGAGTAGCGAATCATACGAACCACGAAACGAGTGAGTGGCGAGTCATACGAACCACGAAGCGAGTGAGTAGCGAATCATACGAACCAGTGAAGCGAGTGAGTGATTGGTGAATCATACGAACCAGCGAAGCGAATGGCGAATTATACGAACCAGCGAAGCGAGTGGCGAATCATACGAACCACGAAGCGAGTGGCGAATTATACGAACCAGCAAAGCGAGTGGCGAATCATACGAACCACGAAACGAGTGAGTGAGTAGCGAATCATACGAACCACGAAACGAGTGATCGAGTGGTGAATCATACGAACCAGCGAAGCGAGTGGCGAATCATACGAACCCCGAAGCGAGTGAGTGAGTGGCGAATCATACGAACCAGTGAAGCGAGTGGCGAATTGTACGAACCACGAAGCGAGTGAGTGATTGGTGAATCATACAAACCAGTGAAGCGAGTGAGTGGCGAATTCTACGAATCACGAAGCGAGTGAGTAGCGAATCACACGAACCAAAAGCGAGTGAGTGAGTTCGTGAGTGAAGAATCATACGAACCAGCGAAGCGAGTAGCGAATCATACGAACCAGTGAAGCGAGTGAGTAGCGAGTCATACGAACCAGCGAAGCGAATGGCGAATTCTTTTGATTTAGAGATGATCTCCATCTTAATCACTGATATTTTTGACTTGAATTCATCTCAATTGGTTATTTATTTCATGTGAGCAATATAAATTATATGATTTTTCAATCAACTAAAAATGACCGATAACTCAATTCAAATCACCCCACAAACTCAACCAATCCAACTGAAAAATACAATCTGTGTATAATACCACCACCAAGAAGAGAAGTTATGGAAATGGATTTGAAATAGATATGATGTACAGAATATAACAATAGAAATTAGAACGTATCACAATGTATCAAATCATAAAAATCATATCACAGCATGACAATCAGTACTGATTCATCGTACTGGTTCTCCAAATAATATATGAGCGTACTGTCTACATAATCAGTACACGAATATAGCATATCCAACATTATTCTTGTTACGCGCAATGCATCACAACGGACACGAGCTTAACGAGTTGAGCGAGTTGAGCGAGTTGAGCGAGTTAAACGCACTCACAAACGAGCGAAGCCAGTTTAAGAGGCTACTGGTAAGACAAACTCACAAGCCGCTTTGCTCGTTTGAGAGGCTACTGGTAAGACAAACTCACAAGCTAGCTTTGCACGTTTGAGAGGCTATTTAGCAAAGGTCATTAACAAGCTCGCTTTGCTCGCTTGAGAGTACTTCTTTACTCGTACGATAACCAACAACCAGCACTACTCAAAATATTGAATATACAGTTTTAACCTTTAGGTGTAATACTGTTCTTGTTTCCGACTATTACTAAATATAGAAATTATTGACAAGGAGCATATCCCGTTACTATTGACAAGGAGCATATATAAGATAATGAACCCCTTATTCAAGCTGAGATTTTCATCAAGGGGGGACCCTTGTGAATTTGGTGCAAAATTCGATTTTCACCAGGGGACTGCACCTATATTGACTTTAGCTTCAGTACACAAGATGTATTGGCCAGGCTTCTTCTTGTGACCATTCTTAGACATTATGTTACGTTATAAATCTATTCTTAATAATTAACGAATATATGATTATTGTAGATATGCAACTCTGATGATTACGAAGGAGCGAACAAACGAGCGAACAAACGAGCGAGGCGAGTGAGTGAGTGCGTGAGTGAGTGCGTGAGTGAGTGAGTGAGTGAGTCCGCGAGTCCGTCCGTCCGTCCGTTCGTCCGTTCGTTCGTTCGTTCGTTCGTTCGTTCGTTCGTGAGTAAGGAACATTGACCGCACATTGTCTTCGCAACTCAATGTATGTGAGTTGTTTCGAATGCACCAATTATTGTTTGATGTCTTTGGTGTTTCGATTCTTCTTGTTTGAAATTAGCTGCTACAGTGCCAACAATCTACAAAGCAGCGTTTCAGACCAACTGTACTCTACGCTCGTTACATCAATTTGAGATGTATGTTTTAGAGGTTAGATCCATTGGGTATTAATTCAGAGTATCCATAAGAGTTGGAGTTGTGTGCGAATGAGCGAGGCGAATGAGAGAAGTGTTAGTTCTATTACTAGTTATTAGGCCACCATTTATGAGCATCATTTGTGGGTAACAAATCCACCTCTGACTAAGCTGGTTGTGTAAAACGAAGGATGGGCGAGGAGAGTAATCAGTTACCTAGTGCACATGTAGATTACCGAGCATAAGAAATGACTGCGATCACAAGCAGATATTCATCATAATAGGCCACCATTTCTTTCTGTCACTAAATCTATTCCATTATCAATAATCTTCCTCTAGCTGAAACTGGTTCATTTTCAATATTCTCATTTGGGTGCGTGATTGTAAATTATCCTGAAGTTAACTTTACTCTGTTCGTTCTTTTGATAATTAGTTTGTATTATCAGAATACTCATTGGTACATCTCGTGAGCACTGTGTGTTTGATATTCGTGGGTCACACTATATACATTGGGTTAGTCAATTTGCTCGTTCGAATGTACTCGTTTGCTCGGTCGAATGTACTCGTTTGCTCGGTCGAATGTACTCGTTGCTCGTTCGAATGTACTCGTTTGCTCGGTCAAATGTACTCGTTGCTCGTTCGAATGTACTCGTTTGCTCGTTCGATCGTACTCGTTTGCTCGTTCGATCGTACTCTTCACTTATTCGTTCACTCACTCACGCACTCAACTCCAAACCGACAGCTCCAAACGAGTAATGACTCGCTCCAAACAAGCTAACATTTCACCTCAAACAAACACATGCACTCACTCACTCACTCACGCATTCACTCGCTTCGCCCGTTCGCTCGTTCATTGAAACTGGCCTTCTCATTTGAAAGAATCCCACTACGCTTTGACCTGCGAGAAGCTACTTTGTCGCGGCCATTTTTTCGCAGCCATTTCAAGTGTATTCCTCGCTCGCTACTTTGTGTGCAGGTCATGAGGCAATATCAAATACCATACAAGTTATCCAAAGAAATGAAATACACATTGAGCATTTGAAGAATGGCTCAATATTAACGTGTTTTTTGTATCGTGAAGCTATTGGACCAGATTGATATATTGACTCGAAGAGTATTAGAGTATACAATTTATTGAAAAGATATGTTAAGCTCGTTATGCTGGGAGTAGCTATATTGTCTAAAGTGATTTTCGCTTCGGTTGTTTGCTGCGAGCAGATATAAGTGCATTCTCGCTTCAGTCGTTTGCTACGAGCAGCTATAAAGGGTATTCTTGCTTTGCTCAAGTGTGTTTTCGCTGCTCAAGGGTATTTTCGGTTCGCTCAAGTGTATTTTCGCTGCTCAAGGGTATTCTCGCTTCGCTCGTTAAGCTGCTTCGCAGCAATTCTGCCATCACTATATTCCTCGCTTCGCTCGTGCTTCACAGCAGCTCGTCTACATTTCCTCCTTTAAATAATTATGCTCTTGCTAGCACGCACCTATAATCTTTATTGAAGCGATACATAAGGAGTTGCATTGAGAAAAGTTGAATGAAATAAAGAGGGATTTCATAATTTTCCCATAGCCACTTGGCCGAGTTGTATTGAGTCTGCAATTTACTCATTCATTTATTTACACGTTCACCCATTCACCCATTCACCCATTCACTCACGAACTCACGAACTCACGAACTCCTCACCCATTCACTCACGAACTCACGAACTCACGAACTCACGAACTCACGAACTCACGAACTCACGAACTCACGAACTCACGAACTCGCTTCGCTCGTTCGTTCGTTCGTTCGTTCGTTCGTTCGTTCGTTCGTTCATTCGTTCGTTCGTTCCCTCCCATATCTCACCCTCCGCTCAACCTCCTTTACCCCCAAAATATCAATCAACAAAGGTATAGTCAATCCCGGAACCCCACCAGCCAAGACAAACCGTAAAGATTCAAAAATCTCCCTCTTGGTAACCTCGGGATGCAGACTCATAATTCTAGTTATAGTTTGATCCAAATCGCTCAAGCTATCGTCAAAAAACGACAATATCAAAGAGCAGTTTTGTGGGGGTTTCTTGGAAACCAAGTCAACTGGATCAAAAATATAAGAATGCAAGGTGTGGACATCCGAAATGGACGATATTGGAGAGAGGTGCTTGATGATTTTTTTCAAATATGACTTATCGTATTGGGAATAGTTTTCTTTCAAGCCAATGAACACGGGGTAATACTCATCAACCAAAGCATCCAATTTGTCTGGGTTACTGAGATGGTCCTTCAAGTGGAACTTGTTGAAATGGTACAATTTGGAGTCATCCACCTTGGCATTGCCTTTGGTTAGGTTATCCAATGAAAATGAAGCAATGAGTTGGTTCATGGTCAAGTACTCGTCAACTTTTTTACCTGGGGTATCTCTAGGAGGAGACCACCCGAATAATGCCACAAAGTTGACAAGTGCCTCGGGAAGTATACCTTTTTCTTTCAAAGAAAACACGTCCATGTCGTTATCACGTTTGGAGAGCTTTTTATCACCCAATGAGGTCAAGAGCGGAATGTGGGTAAATACCGGAGGCTCCCATCCAAAGGCCTCATAGAGCGCAATATGCTTGGGGGTTGAAGGTAACCACTCTTCACCTCTGATCACATGGGTGATTTTCATAAGGTGGTCATCCACTACGCTGGCAAAATGATAGGTGGGGAGCCCGTCCGACTTGAGCAACACAAAGTCGTCGAACCGGATGTCGTTGGGGTTGATTTGTGGCTGGAGGTTGAGGTTTCCATGAAGGAGGTCTTTAAACTGGGGGTATTTTTGGGGTGATTTAAAGCGAATGACGTAAGGCTCGGAGGTGTCGGAGACCAGAAAACATTTTCTATCATATGTGACTGTGGTTGGAGGTACAAGTTTCATGGCTGAGTCTCGCAACCCATTCAATCTCTCCTTGGAACACGTGCATTTATAAGCCAAGCCCTTTTCTAGTAAGATTTGGATATACTTTCGATAAATATCTCTTCTATCTGATTGTCTGTAGGGTCCGTAAGGACCTCCCAGAGTGGGACCTTCATCGATATGTAACCCACACCATTTTAATGTATCAAAGATGCCCTGTTCAGCGTTTGCAACTAGTCTAACTTGGTCTGTATCTTCGATTCGAACGATGAATTGACCTCCTGTGTTTCTTGCCAACAAGTAATTATACAAGGCTGTACGTAAAGACCCTAAATGTAGATGGCCTGTGGGGGAGGGTGCAAATCTGGTTCTGGCGGGTTTGGAGGGATGTATAGATTGGGGGGGATGTTTGAGGGAGTTTCCCAATCTGGGCTTGCTTAGGGAGAATTTGGAGGAGTAGAATCGTATTGAATTCATTTGGTTGGGATGCGAAAACGAGCGAACTCACGAGCGAAGCGAGTGAGTGAGTTCGTGAGTGAGTTCGTGAGTTCGTGAGTGGGTGAGGAGTGCGTGAGTTCGTGAGTGAGCTAGTGAGTGGGTGAGTTCGTGAGTGGGTGACTGCTTGAGGTGTGAGTGAAAAGTGAATAAGTGAATGGATGAATGGATGAGTGAATGAGGTGCAGACTCAATTTTCACTTTTCACTGATTTTCTTTAATCCAATACACACGATAAGTGAAGCATACGAAGCATATAGAGCATACGAAGTATGCAAGGTAAGTGAAGAATACATTCCAAACATACAAACCATACAAAGAACATGAGAATGCGTAGATACAAGAACATGATTAGAATTGACAACAAATTATTGAAAACCGCCTCTATCCAAACTATTCATCACCAGTGTTGTACGTAACTAGCAAAGCATATTACCACTCCAAAAAACCTCATTAATTGCTCATACTGGATCGTAATGCGTAGTGAGTAGTGTAGTGGAAATGATTACCCTTTTTTCGAATGATTTTGTCCGGGACGCTTTAGGATTTCTGTTGGGAGATCTAACAAGATAACTATTCTGTTTCATCTTTAACAAACCTTGTTCTTTTACGTGATTACTTTAATCAACTGTAAATTTGTCGTTCAAGTGACATTTCTACGTATCCCCATTTATATAATCATTTTCTATACAAACCAACTACAATCAATCACCCTCCTACACCTTTAACCAATCATTCACTTTACCCAATACACTTATTCTTTGACAAAACGTTTGAATGTCTCTCAACATTCACCCAATTGTGCCTCACTTTCAATAGTAACTACTCGCCAATTATACTTACTCGCCAATTATTCCCTCGCCATTTGTACCTCACATTCTATTGTACCACTAATTACACTCGCATCTATACTTAAAAAATCTTCCAACAGTTATAAAAATCCATCACTATGAATAGAACACACGATCATTACATGCATGAAAACATGAGCTACGGGGCAAGCAACCCCACGTACACCGACAGCCAGAGGATGAATCTGTACAAGAATATCAAAACCAAATTCTACTTGCATAAATCGTTTGATCTTCTGTCGGATATGGAGTTTTTACCGGCGCTTCATTACGATGGCAACAACTCTCAATTGAGCAGTCCCACGGTATCTCCCAACTTTCAGTACCGATCGACCGATTATTATGGCGGCCCTGGTGGCGTGCAGTCTAATTATGGTACCATGTATAACGAAACATCTACAACCCCACGTAACAGAATGGCGTACATCAACTCTCAATTGTCTCCAAGAAGAACCCCACCAAACCCAAACACCATGAGGTCTTCAAACCCGGCAAGAAGAGTTGCCAGCAACAACACTAACCACCAAAACCCTTTGTCCCCTTTCAACAGTGGCAACACAAACAACAGCAACAACTACGAACAATCGTATTTGTTCCAAAACCGAGTCAACCAGTATGGCAATAGAGACTGGTGAGCGAGGACTTTGTTATAGACCTTTGGCATTTTTTTGTATCAATATGTTGGATATCCCACTTGCTGCATTTGAACGATGATCATGAATAGATGTATAATTTAATAGTAATGTTTTAGAACGAACGAACGAACGAGCGAACGAACGAGCGAACGAACGAGCGAAGCGAGTGAGTGAGTAGCGAATCTTTTGATTTTATTGCGGTATGGGTCTATTTGTACCAAGGAATGGAATGAAAAGGAAGAGTTGAGTATTGAGTATTGAGTGTATTTGAAGGATTTAAAGGCATTCGGTAATCATATCATCTAAAGCTTTCAAGCAATGCGTTCATTCAAATCATAATTCCATACAAACATCATTGAGATCTTTGTTCCTTTCTCATTTTACTTGACATTTTTGATCATTTTGGCTGCAAATTCGCAAGCGATGGATCCTATTACTTGGAGATTACTTTGACATCGAGAGGCTTTGTAATCTCACCTGATGTTTATTGTCAGATGTAGATTTAGAAATTGACTGCCAAGGGTTGACGTGAAGGCACAGGCTAAACCGAGCATGAAGGTACAGGCTCAAAAGAGTATCATGTCACCGCAATTTGAAAGATACTAAAACGTTTCATCTGTCAATGAACAGCCCCACAATCGTTCTGGATTCGGCTCCCAAATCGTGTTTTGAGCTGAGTATCGGGCAGTGTTGGGGATTGTGTCGGAGGAGACGACGGACAGAATATTTTGGTTAAGTTAGTAATAGATCACTATGGACCATCTGATTTGAAAAAGTAACACAATGAACGGCTTGAAGAACATACCAAGAGGTTTCACGATGTCCACCTACAAAGCTTTTTGGCATTAAAGATTAAGTTTTCCAGAGGTGATATCAATGAGGGTTATGACAATAGATGATTGTAACAACCTGGCCAATGAAGGTTATGACAATAGATGATTGTAACAACCTGGCCAATGAAGGTTATGACAATAGATGATTGTAACAACCTGACCAAGGCTTATCAAATATCTATAACGTCCCAACCATACATGGCAAATACAATTTACAAGTCCAACACATCATCTCAGAGGACAGATTAATGTTACGCATTCAATTCAAACTTTCACCACCAACTCACATCCCTCAAGTATGCCATAAAGAAAACCGGCAAAGGTGCTACAACATAAAATATCCGATATATAGTGATCAAGTCATAGTGGTTGTATCAAGTGTAGCAAACGTAAACTAACATTAGCATACAGTTTGATGTTATTTGCAGTCAATATGGCATTAGTAGCCACATTTAGCCATATTTATCCTTGACGAATGTGTATACTTTTGAAAGAAATTAACCAGCTCATCCATTTGGTCTGTTGGTTGATCACTGAGATTTAATGAGTATCATTAAAGGGATATGTGGAGGACATTAGTGAAGCAAAGTGAGAGTGAGAGTGAGAGTGAGAGTGAGAGTGAGAGTGAGAGTGAGAGTGAGAGTGAGAGTGAGAGTGAGAGTGAGAGTGAGAGTGAGAGTGAGAGTGAGAGTGAGAGTGAGAGTGAGAGTGAGAGTGAGAGTGAGAGTGAGAGTGAGAGTGAGAGTGAGAG